>JAZHYW010056939.1:0-26120 GCA_037355805.1 Ixodes ricinus
AAAATATTTTCGCTAAATTTCCAGCTAAATTTAGAGGAAATATTTCCTCGTTAATTTAGTGGGATATTTCCCATATTTACGTCACACGTGACATCACGTCTGACGTCACGAGGGTAAACTTTTCCCACTAAGTTTGGCAGGAACTTTTCCCCACTAAGCGGAAATAATTCCCTCCAAATTTAGCGAAAAATATTTTACTGCAGAATTCAGCAAAACATTTTTTCGCACAATTTAGCGGGAAATTTTCCCCTCGTGACGTCACACGTGACGTCACGTGTGACGTGATTATGGGAACGTCCCGCTAAATTTATCGATAAAATTTCCTGCAAAATTTACCGAGAAATGTTCCCGCCAAATTTAACGGGAAACTTTAACCCTCGTGACGTCACACCTGACGTCACGTGTGACATTATTATGGGAAACGTTCCATAATGCAACGCGCGGTTACACCGACGCCGACGCCCCTCAGCCTAGAAACAAGCGCATGAGAGCTGCGCTCTAAAAAAAAACACCATCTATGTACTTGTCAACACTCATGCAAAAATATGTCCTATCCGACTAACAGATCGACATTGAGGTGCAAGTCAATATAATCGAGTTTTATTGACACTCGCGTCTAGAATAATGAGAATGATAGTAACTTAAAGGATGAAGAAAACAACACCGACTTTACATTTAAAAAAGTATAAAATTTAATCCGACGTTTCGTCTCCCGTGCAAAGTCAGTGTAGTTTGTTTCATCATGATGAGTCCCGGTCTCTGGAACACTCTTCTCCTTACATTGAATGCAAAAACGGAAGACCTATTTTTTAAAAAGGAACTTAGAATTTGCGCGTAAGTAATCGTGCTACAATACCGGTCGCGAAAATGGAGTAATCCATTCGTCATGAAATATAACATTCTCAACTTTTTACTCGTAAATTTATGGCTAAACGTGAGAGTAAGCATATCATCGATATCTGCCGGAATTAATTCTCAGTTGCTGCCTTCAGAGATTTCTTCGCATAAGACAAGTCCTCTGCCTGTCATCAATTCCCCAACAAACATTTGAATGCAGGAAGGCGGGCATTTGAAAGGGCCCAAGATTACTTTTTAATAACATGAAGTTTATGTCTTAATTTATCCAGCTATGTTTTTTTTTTTTCGTAAAAAAGACTTGATCTGGAAACGACGAAGGAAACACGCGTTGTACGGACATTGTTTGGAATGCAATCACTGAAGTAGTATTGAACGAGGAATGACAGATGGTTTCATTCGGGAAGGAATGACGGAAAGCTTTCCTGGACGGAATTGATGAATATTGACGGAAGATTTGTATAATATTGTACGCAGCACTGTTCCATTACTTCTCAAGAGCTTTCTTTATACGCAATTGAAACGCCGTAAAAGCGTGCGTTCATCTGCCTTGACTAATCCGAATCCATTGAGTCTTTTTTTTCTAGATAAAAAAGCATTGCCCTAAACTTGACCTGGGTGCATTTGAAATAAAATTTTAAATATTAAATTTATAGACACTGTTTTACGGAGCATACAAATTGTTCGTATTGTGGCTACTTCCAGTACGAAGTAATGTACTGCTCCTGTATCTATGACAAAATATAAAATACCGGCTGGGACTGTTTTAAATGCTATTTAATTGGAAATCCCGGTAAATATTTTATTGCAATTGTATTTTAGAGCGCAGCTCTTAGGCGCCCGTTTCCGACTTGAGCGGCGTCGCCGTCGGCGTCGGCGTCGGTGTCGGCGTCGCCGTCAGCGTAAGCGTGACCGCGAGCCACCCCCGCCCTTAGGACCTCGGGAGGACCTCGGGTTCCTTTGGGAGGACCTCGGGAGGACTTCGGGTTCCTTCGGGAGGACCTCGGGTACCTTCGGTGACCTCGGGAGAGGAGGTCACGTGACCCCCCCCCGAGGTCACGGGACCCCCCCCCCTCCCCGAGGTCACGTGACCACCCCCCAAGGTCGCGTGACCACCTCCACAAGGTCAGGTGATCCCCCTGGCCGACCGCCCCCACCCCCTCCCCCCCCCAAGGAAGCTTGGCCGTGTTCGCACCAGAGACCTTTCGTGCAGTAGCCCGACGCGGTACCTGTCCGCCAAAATTAAATTTAATTAATTAATTAATTAATAATTAATTAGGTGGAGGAGGAGGGGACGAGAGGAGGAGGTTGAAGGATGAGGGCAGGAGGAGGTTGAAGGAGAAGGACGGGGAGGAGGAGGAGGAGGGGAGGAGGTTGAAGGATGAGGGCAGGAGGAGGAGGAGGAGGAGGAGTATACCTCCCCTCAGTACCCTTCGCTCCTCCTCCTCAAGAGCTGCGCTTTAATTCGGCGTTACAGGGAGCTGTAAACGGCTTTCACTTTTTTCCCACAATGACAGAAATTATGCCATTAACATACATGGTGAATTTTAACTAAACCACCTCATATTTAACGGGAATATTGGAGATAAGGCAGTAGAAAAAATCATTACGCTAACTT
The DNA here is from genome assembly GCA_037355805.1 of Ixodes ricinus. Lineage (NCBI taxonomy): Eukaryota > Metazoa > Arthropoda > Arachnida > Ixodida > Ixodidae > Ixodes > Ixodes ricinus. The sequence goes on from JAZHYW010056939.1 coordinate 2,474, forward strand.
GACATTTTAAGTAATTCGGCAACACTTCATTAAATGGGATAACGGGGAACGGGCTTTGGGAAACACTACATTAGTTTTCGCGTTTTTGTCGCTTGATTCTCAAAGTCCAACAAGTGCTAAGTGTCCTATTACCAACGATGTGTAGAAATGGGAGGTACCTGTTTTAGACATCGAGCCAGCACCTGGGCAACGATACCCGGGCGCATCCACCAATGACAGGCTTTCGAGATGAAAACGAGGTGCGCAAAACGACTACGTCACTCGTCTGTGTCGTTGTTGGAAGAGTCTCAGGCTCTTTCATTCGTTCATTTCGGAATACGAAATGAACAAGCGCAAACCGCATTTATAAATATTTGAAGACTGGATTTCTCCTTCTAGGCTTTTTAAATTAATATCACATCATATAATGACTGCATTGCCCACCGAAAAGTGAACATAACTCGCAAATTAAATAGGTAAGTTTTGTTTTACGCACGAAAGAAGGAACAAATAGGATAGAGCACAGAACCGTCCTCCTTGTTTATTTTTCCTGTGTAAAACAAAAACCTTACCAGAACGTTAGTTTTTTAATAAAAAATAAGATTAAGGATCTTAACATATTGTAGCTAAATATTCTTGTGTTTGTGACGTATGTCTCTGATAGAATGTCCGCCAAACCTCATGTACAAGCAACAAAAAATATGGTGTTAATGCGCCAAACATTTATTTCTTATATCTTGCGATTAAGATAGAGCATCCTGTATGCTATCTTTTCCGGGGTCAAGTTTTATAAATCGCATTATATTTTTAATATCAATCTAGGCATTACTGATCAAGTTAATTTAATACTTTTTTGCATGCGCAACAGCCAAAATTTAATAACAACAACAATATATACTTATTTGTAGATATATACGTATATATATATATACATATATATATATATATATATATATATATAGAGAGAGAGAGAGAGAGAGAGAGAGAGAGATGTACATATATAGAACAAAAAGTCGCTTCAAACTACCTTTACTTAGATGTTTCGACCCGAGACGGGTCCTCATCAGTATGACAGCGATTCAGAAAGCACTCTGTAACCCCCGATGCTTGAAAAAAAATAAAAAAGGAGGAAGGGGGCAAACAGGCACGTCAAAGTATACACGCACGCAGAACTGAACAGGTTAGGGGGGGGGGAGGTGTCTAAATTGTCGCGGGACCAGGGGTTTCTCCAGGATTCTAACCAATGGGGGGGGGGGGGGGTGTCCCAATGGCTCGGGGGGGGGAGCGATGCGAGGCGAGGCAGATGAAATATAAAATTGTTTCTTTTTTAGTCCACTACCTAAATTACAGACGTCTATTAACCAAATGCTCATACCCGTAATGCGTTTCCTTTCTATATATACACCTGAGAGATGGTGTTTTCTACTTCATCTGGAAAAAAGAATTTTATTTTTTCCCTTTTTTTTTAGATTTAAGGGGGGTGTCCAGGAAAACTAGGGGGGGGTGTACACTCCCCCTAGGGGGGGTCTGGGGAAATCCCTGCGCGGTACTCCAGCGAGGTGAGTCCCCGGAGGCGCCAGTCCCCGGGGCTCAACCGCCCTAACGCACAGAATGAGCGTTTAAATCAGGTTTGCGTCTGAATGGCCACAAACGAAACAACCAAGTGACGGAAAAAAAGGAGAAGGGTAGAAATATGTTAAGCTAGGGACTAGTATATACATGCATATATATATATATATATATATATATATTATATATATGTAATGTTATCTTTCGTGTGCGAAGAATTAAACCTAAAAATTAGGGCGTTTGAAAAAAAAAGAAATTGTCTTCGGGAACAAACTGTATCATGGCGTGACGTCAAGAATTGCCAAACATACTCAGTAGCCAGCTAATTAATTTAAATTTGTTAATTAACTTTTTAGCGAGTGAAAATATACATATGGTTCCAATCAGAACGTTGCTCAGAGTCATCGAAAACCACTCGAATCAGTTATTTTCAGAAAGACTTTGAGCGCATGAGAAGAGTAGTAGCGCAATAAAGTTACCACTCGTGGAGCAGGTACAAGGCTGGGCGCTAGATAAGAGGCGGAAAGATTGCGCGGGTGACTTCCCGCAACCGCTAGCCTTGTACCTGCTTCACGGGTGTTAAATATAGTGCGCTACTACTCTTCCCCCGTTCTCAAAGTTTTTCTGAAAATGACTGATTTGGTGGTTTTTGATAACGTTCAGCAACTTTCTAATTGGAACCATATGTCTATCCCCACTAATTAAGAAGTTAATTAACAATTTTAATTTATCAGCTTGCTAATTAGTATGTCTTTGGCAATTCCTGACGTCCACCGTGGCTAATTGTTTGTTCCCGACGACATTTTTTTAAACGCCTTAATTTTTTGGATTTTGAAAGTCTTCGCAAAAACACCCGGTATATGAAAGACACGAGAATTTGAAGCAAATGGGCTTGGGAGAGATAGCGAAAATTTAATCATACACTTCACAAAAAAAAATATAAAAAAACTTTTTGCAGTCAAGTGAAAATAATCCTATTTTGTAGCCATGCTCGATTGTATATCCCAAACAGATCTCCTTCACGTAAATTGAGTAGTGTTTCTGCTCGGTGTTTTCGGATTCAATGGATCCACATGTCCCAATTTTGTGTAGCTTTGGCCTTGATAATGTCAAGAATAATACTTGAAAATCAACATAGGTAGGGCCTATTTATGGCGCCAAAAGGTCTGACAATAATACGATATAAAAGTTTATGCGTGTACACCTTTTGGTGACTGATTGTCATGCATAAAATTATTTTAATGCGTGGCGATTTCTGTTAGACTTCTCAAGAACTGTGGGAAGCAGAAACTACCTTTTACTTCATGTTGGTTGGGAATAATGCCTTTATTTAAATGAATCCAACACCGCACAAACATTTGTTTAGTCCTGGTTTATGTAAAAACCGCAATTATATGATTATATTTTACAAGGGTTTCTACAAACAAGTTTCTATTTACAGTAGTGTGTTGTATTGATTAAAGTGTAACATTCACTTTAAAACATGCGTAACATCAACTTATATTGACTTGTCACTGAATTTATGACAGATCAACCAAAGGAGAACTACAGAAGCCTAATGTTCAACTAAGTTGCAATTATTCAATCAACTTTTATCTTGGTGCGTTTCGATATTATCACATCGCAAGATAAAGATAGTAGCAAACAATATGAACATTCCGATGATGAATTTTCTTCGCCACTCTATATAACTTCGTTGTATGCTCAGTAGCTCAAGTCGTGTTATTTTTATTTTATTTATTGATACTACAAAAATGATTGATGCAACCTTGCGACGTCATCATATTTGAAACGCGAGAAAAGCTACACAAAAGAGAGACAGACACTCGCGTTGCTGGCATCTGTATAATTTGCGCAGTTTTCTTCCTGCATTTTTTTACCATGTTATACTGAGTAGTCTAATTATCGATAATAGTTCAGAGAAATAGAAATATAGAAAAATGTCAAGCTTGTTTGTCAGAAATATTAATTTCCTCTTATTTCCCGACGAGTTCCTAACTACAGCGATGACAAGAAAACGGTGGCAATGTGCAGTAGAATCGATGGATGACTATAATTGGCGAAACACAAAAAAATATGAATCATAAAAAACTTCCTCAACGTTATCGTCATAGACTTTTCTTCGTTTCTTTTTATCTGACCTTGTGCGGCGTTTAATAAAACCGACCGAGAAATATCTTTGTCTGTTGGACTGAAGCATAATAACACACATTATTCAAGAGAATACGTTTTGGTTCGAGCGAAAATTTTACGTCGACATAATAACCATCCGCTAACAGTTTGAACTATTGACATAAAATCAAACTAAAAATTCTACTGAGTTATGCGCGATACAGCGAAAAAAAAAGTTAGTTATGCGCGAAATAGTGAAAGCTTTCCGAAATAAGGCCTAAGTTTCGAAGAATTGATTTTAACATCAACACGCACGGCCGTTCATCGAAGAGTACACCACTCCCCTACCCAACACACATACACACAAGTATGCATTTATTTATGCGAATGTTCTCTTAGGCAACGCGGAAACAAGCGATAAGAAATCAGCCTTCGCGAATGATGAATTACCTTTGCCGGGAAGCGCTCCTAAAATTTATCTCAGCGTCGTTATAATTCTGCGATTGATTTCGTCGTTTCTAGGTTTCTCATTTGGAACCTTCTATGCAGGGAGGCGGATATTGCGTATGTAGTTAATAAGAAAAGAACATTGTCCAGGTTGTCTTTTGTGAATATTATGATGGCTTTACGCACCCAGGACTACGCAATTGCTTACAAGAGCAGGATAGAAGTATTAGTAGTTTAGTAACGTAAAAGTTTGGGCTAGTTGGTATTTCATGATTAAAAATTAAAACAGCGCCTTGTTCGTCTACCTTCTTGTTCTTGTCCGTGACCTTGCGCTGTTAAAATTAGTATTAGGCAAGCAAATAATTTAAACGGCCGAGCGAGGCCACAGGCTTCTTGCGCCTCACCCCGAATCAGTTTAACACACAAGGCTGAAATAGGTACAAAAGAAGCAAAAAAAGAAAACGAGGAAAAGAGCGAGAGAAATGTATTAAGCGCGTAAACAAAGCTAAAAAAAAGTGAGAAAAAATTGTTAACATAGAAAACTGTTTTTTGTTGGTTATGTTTTTCGAAAAATTATTTTGCACTGCTCCTTTTACCTTAATCTCTATCTTTCTTTGCATTACCTGCATGTATTAAGAGCACCAGAAGGGGGAGGTTGGAGGAGAAAAACATTCAAATAATAATTAAAAATAGACAAATCTTAAGAAGTAAGAAGAACAGAATCTACATCGTACACCCGCCGGCAATATGAAGGTTAACACCTAACCTGGTTTCTTGCCTGTTTTACGGCTCCCTAAAGCTATATTAACTCTCAACGTCTCAAATGGTACGTGGCTTAAGGTCTAAACTTTGCGTTCTAGCCCTCTTCTGGAACAGAGCTTGTTCCAAAACTTGCAGGAGCGTCAAAAACAAGAAGACGTCTGTTCACCTTCATATCGCTCACGGGTGTACCTTCTTCGAATAGCTGCATCCAACGTATCTTTGGCAGGGAAGGATATATTTTAACGTAAAATTGTCCTGAAACTTTGTATTCAAACATTATAATAACTGCAATCTGTAACCTAAAAAAAATAAATAAATCGCTGACATGACATGGTTTGCTCGCATGTCAATGATTGAGGAAATACTAGCTCACATGCCCTCGACCTTTTATTAGACCTTAGTCATATATAATATGAAAAGAGGTCGATTTCGGTGACAAAGAAAAGTAAATTTAATTTTTAAATATCTAAGTCTTCCAGCTTCTCTTAAAGTGTTCCTTTTACTGGATATGATTAATGTCATAACCAACTTCTCAGTTTGAAGCCAGAATTTTAGGAATGCAACTGCAGTTTTTTTCTCACTTTTATGGCTCATTTTTATAAAAGGGGGATATAGGTGTATGTACCTACAAGTTTAGAACAGAGTTTGCTAAACGGAAGCTGTTCTTACATTAATCAACCTATTTCCACCCACTGCAGAAACAGCAAGCATGCCGACATGAACGAAATGAGTTAACTTAGACATTTTTGCCTTATTAGAATTTACAAATTTTATATATATAAAAAAGCCGTGAAAGTTACACTAATGAGGTTAGTGCAGGTGAGTTATACGGCCAGGGGGACAAGGTGCTAGTCGTCCAGATAAGTCGAACTAACTGAAAGTCGTTAATTAACTTTTTATTTAGTGAAAATAAATATATGGTTCTAAATATAAACCTGCTGTGCGTCCTCGAAAACCACTAGCTTAGTACATTTTTAGAAAAAATTTATGCCCGCGGGAACCGCAATAGTGCGCTAACGTTATACCGCTCGTGCAGCTGGCAAGCTGCCGTGGGAAGACGTGGAAGATGGGAAAACCACCTTGTGTGCATTATGGCCCCTGTTGCTTGCTCCTGCGGCGCGAGTAATGCATTTTGCTTTCCACGGGGTTTCCCACATGCTACAAGTTTTTTTTTAATTGACTGATTTTGGAGTTCTTGATGACGCTCTGCAAATTTCTCACTGAAAACGTGTGTTCCTTTTAAGTAACAAAAATCGAATTAAGATATTTAGGTTAATTAGCCGACATATCGTGAACATTAACCCCACATATTTTGTGCCCCTGGCCGTATAGCTTACCTGCATAAACCGCATTCGTGTAGATTTTAAGGCTTTTTCTTTTAAAAATACATATAAAATAGAAAAAAAAACCGTAAATCCAGCTCCGCCGCGCACAAAAAGGCACGATGAATTGAACCATATCAGGCTGCAATGGATATAATATCATAAAGTGAAATCCCATGAGTACGTCACTGACTGAATCCGCGCATTATGCAAGAGCTCAGCATAATGAGCAGGTAGGAAAAGTCACATTTTTCTTAATCCAATGAATATTATTTATTTGCTTTTTCTCGGAATGATTTGTGATTAGGATTTGTATGCTAGGAACACTTTTTCGAGCTTGAGTGATTAAAATCATATTATTCAGATCTATATGATCAGAATATTTTGATATAAATCAGTGAAACTTGAGAATAGTGATTATCAATCACTACGTAATTTCGAAACATGTCAGAATACTCGATGAATTCGTTCGATTCTGATAACATCGCGGAGGAAAGGATATATATAGGAATTTTAAAGTGTAATTTAATTAACAACTTTATATTCATATAAACTCCGCCATACAAAGACAACGTCAGCTTGTTTTTTTTGTCATATAAAAAGTTGGATATGCTTTTTTTCGCGTTCTGATTAGCTTTCCACTAATATTAGTTTTCCAGTTTTCGTTTCTTTTTTTCGCGTTATTGTTGACTTACGTTACTTCGCTGACGACCGAAGTGAAATCTAGGAAGAAAGCTGAGTACTCTGATTTCCTCAAAAGGAACTGTTTTTCTTGCGTTCCGTCTGATATCAACTTTGTTGTTGATCATTTATTGATTTCACTACAAAACAAATACACACAGAACATAGCAAATAAGAAAAGTGTTAAAAAAATTATATTTTTGGGACTTTTTATTGCGGGTCACGTTTCATTTAAATAATCCCAGTAAAAAAGATCTGGTTTAAATCCGGCTTAGATCAAAAGTTAAATTAGGTTTTAAACCACCTCGACTTTTATTCTCTACCGTGATGATGTGTCTTATTCCATGAGATCGAGTGTGATGTTCATCATCATCTGTAAGAATAATCAAGACTGACTCCACCACACCACAAGATCGGGCCAGACAGAGCCTTCGTACCCCTTCTTATCATTTATGTATTTTTATCAATTCCTAAAATATACCCCCACCACAAAATAGAAAAAAGAAAAAGGAAATGGAAGCAAAACAGCGCGAAAAGACGAGGACCAGACAAAGAGGTACGTGTTACCTCTTTGTCTGGTCCTCGTTTTTTCGCGCTGTTTTTATTTCCGAAGTATGTACCAACTCGCCCAAGTCTCAACTTTAGAAATGGAAGCGAATTAAAAGTAAGTGGAGAGGAGCGGATTTCTTTCGGAGCTCAGATTCCCAATTGCGACGGCGAGATCGTCGATACAAACTCGGAATTCTTGGATTCGGTCCAAGTCCAAATCAGCTGCCGGCTCTTCGACCTCGTTTCTGCCTTTACAACTTTCAATGGAGCTTCTTTGTGTTGTGAAAATCCAGCAATTTCTTTTTGGTTATATTTAACTCTTTCATACACGCATTCAACCCTTCATTTCTTTGGTACTTCCTACCTGAAACTGAAATCTTATATAGTTAGCTCGACATGCATGCCTTCCATTGGACAAAACGGCCCTCTTGACGTATGTACAAAAATAAATCAATAAATGGTATATCGAATAATATAACCGGATAACAAACCAACTCTGGTACAGTAAAAGATATAAGTATTTTATTAATATTATGTAGGTTGCAGGATCGAAGATCTAAGCTTTCTCGAATTTTTTTTATTTTTCTGCTATAAAACGATAATGATGTATCTTTCCTTCGTTACGCCGTACTGGTGCAACACTAACATTGTTGTAAAAAAAAAATACGTGTAGAAGACCATCTACTTTGGGACAAGGATTTTTTTGGCTTCTCGGCAAAGATAAGTTTGTGTTTTTTTTTTGTTTCTTCGATCACACTTGTACTCTTTCATACTATAAAGCTACGAGTGTGGTTCACGTGACGTATTTAATATTCCACATTTTACTTAAGCTGTTTTATTGGTCGTTTATCAGCCAAAACAAAATTGGAAGTCATCAAAATATGATAACTATTTCTCTGCGATAATAAATCATTTCGATCTACGTGAGATGCGCGCTTTACCGTTTTCGAAAAATAGTTGGCTCACAACGTCGGTCATTGTACCTATTGTTTGAAATCCTTTGTATTTTATCAGTGAAATTGAGACTCACCGGTAAATTAATGGCATCTTTAACGTTACACTCAATTTTAGGCACTCACTTAAGTTTTTGGGTTTTTGTGAGATTCCGAAAAAATTGTAGCATAGGGAAACACAAGTATTGTCAATAAGCAGGGCCAGATACGCTCATCTACGATCTACCTTTTGTTATTTAAAATATTCGCATCATAATGTTATGACTGCAGTGAAACCTTCGCGAATCATAAACATGGAAGTCACAGCACTTCGATAATATCCGTTTTTTTAGTCTTCACATCCACTTATCAAATGGATAGCTATTTTTACAATGCTTAATATAAAAATGCGAAAATACAACAATTGTTAATATACGAAGTGTTTGCGCCAATGTTTATAAAAATTCGTAAGAATATGCTTTTCCAGGTAAAAAGGAACTCTTTGCGGGAACAAAATACTTATCCTTACCGGCCGTGAAGGATTGCAATAGCATACTAATTAGCGAAATATTTTAATAAAATTTATCAGTTATTTTAAGTAGTTAATATAAACATATGGTTCCACTGATAGGCTGCGTGCCGTGCGCATCCTACCTGCGTGGCAAGATGTAAATGCGCCGCAAGCGCGTCTTCAATAATAAAAATATTTTATTTTTAAATATTTAATGTCAGAAAAGGAGATTGCGCGTTTATTTTCGGAGGCAAGTTTCTGCTGCATTTCCGAAGATGAGGAAATGTTTTCGTGGCAGGGGCAGCCTTTTACGGTGTTCTTAAAAACCGCTCAGCTTGGACTGCTCAGCTCTAGAGCCAACACACAAATACTCAATTTTTTTATTTTATGTTTTGTGTTATTCGTACCCCGTCACCTCTGCTTGTTTCACTTGGGTCAGTAAACGCGGTGAGCCGTTTTAGGGAGAGCAGAGGATTGTACGAGCAGCCACATGTTGGATGGAACAACGTGCCGTATTCCAGCAAGTGCATCTGTACCGCTACAGAAGTCGCCGTTAAGGTTACTTAATTTTAATTCAAAATATAGATTTAATAAAAAATCTGTTACTTAAAAAAAGAACTTTTAGTGCCGTATTAGTGGGCCAGTAGAACTTGTGCTTATTGATTTGTTTATTCTCAAAGCAAGAACCATTACAGATCACAGATGTGAGTGGTTAATATGAAAATTGGCTTCCAGGCACAAAACTTCAAAATTGTTTCGTATAAAATAAAAGATACAATTTATTCTAAAGAGCAAATGTTCGTAAGTACATTCCTGCCAGAAATAAATAAGTGCAGTTTAAAATAAGTCTGCTTTATCAAAAGAAGAAAAACGAATCTACATAAAAAAGTGTGTCAACAAATGCGTTTAATGAGAATCTCTATAAAAGTTCGCTGGGTGTCTGCGTTTTTTTCTTTTTTGGTCCTTACACATATAATTTTCTCGGGGTCTGGCAATTGCACACACCCAGTCGGTTCCTTAAAGGTTGAGCGGAAGAAGTGCTCTGAACTTCCTTTTCCAAAAGACTATTCTGTTTTCCTCTCGAATATAATAGGATTATAAGCATTTTCTATCTTTGAAATCGAGTTCACCGGAGCGTCATGTTGAATGTGAGTAAAAAAATCGAAATAGCAATGTAATAAATTCAGATAAAATATAAGAGTTCAATTTTCCAAGTACATTTTAGGAAATATACTGTATCAAAAATAGGGATCCGGGGGCCGATGCGAAATTATTGCAGATGTTTGCGTTCAACAGTCAAAGAAAAATATGAAATATGACGTACCAGGCGGCAGATGATAAAGTATATAGTGTAAACATCACTACAATAAAAAGCGCATAGCTATGCAAAAAAGTAGAACTGTTGACACGAACAACATTATTTCCAGAGTCATCAAATCGGCAAATAAAGTAATTTCCAATTTTCTTCCAACTCAGCTATGCAAAAATTCAACATGGCGGCGGCCACAAAAAAAAATGTATATATACAGTTGTGCGGTTAGTTTACAAACTGAATAAACCTGGAACTATGTATGTCAGTATTTTGGACATCCACTTATAGTAATAGACAAATATTATGAACGTGTAAATATATGTCAGCGCTGCAATACTGTAGTTTTGCTTGGTGTAGATATTAACATGTTGAAAATGCCTATCATTGCAGCTAAAATTGTTTAAGAGCATGGATATTTTACAATTCGCAAATGCTACAAAAACCAACCCGAGTTTTCGTATTACACTCCATCCTAGCAAGTTCTACCATACCTGTGCCAAACAATGCTCTGAAAATAAATAGGCCTCTGCCACAGCACCCAATATATTGATAGCATTGTTTGACATAGTTATGGTAAAACATGCTGGGATGTAGTGTAAAGCGAAACTGCAGGTTGTTTTTTGTAGTATGTGCGAATTTAGAGAAACAAATTTATAGTAACTTGCAGAAGGTCGCGCTTTGTTTTGACATATCTCTTATTCTTCTTGAAATTAAAATCACCCCAAAAACGAATGCCACATCAGAAAACAACAATAGACGGCTACCATAAAGAGCTAGCCAAGCACAGACTAAGAGAACCACTGAAAAAATGCGTCTTGTAGGTTTATTATTAACTCCTCGACAGTCGCTTCATTAATTGGCATCGTTCTTTATACAGTTAATCAAAATCGCCCTACACAGCTTGGCGCCACAGTAAGTTCCATCTCTATTCTCGTATCTTCCTGCCAATGCTATCTCGTCTTTTATTAACAACGCATGTGCTCCCTTGCGTATAGACATGCATGCAAACCGACGCGTAACGACCATTATCGCAAAAATATAAATACACGACGAAAAAAAACGTATTTTCGGTACAGCTTACGTTACCTGAGGCGCTTTCTCTGGACAGGGTGTAACGTTCGGCGAGAGCTGAGTGCTCATTAGGCAGCCCGAACTTCGCGAGACATTGGCTCTTTTCCCGCCCTGCTCTTACCCTCTTTCTACACGCTTAACTCACACGCACACAAAACGAAAGAACAAAGAAACAAATACACTGAGACACGGTGTAATTGTTAGGGTTGTTGTTAGATGAGCTGCGAGTAACCGGACAGGGATGTTAATCAACAGAGGCGAATAAAGCGAGCCCCGATATAAACGAAAGAACGTGTGAAGAAGGCATACCCTGCTATGCGCTCTTGGTTTGCTCTGGAAAAAAGTAAACGAAACATGACCGCGCTGGTTAAACATATAGATCACTGCGGCATAAAAAATTGGGCGGTCCTGCGTTCATTCGCATTACAGTCACAACGATAGCCGCGACACGTCGCGGCGACAGTCGTCAGGTCACGGCACGTCACGATAGCTGCGTCACGTCAAGTACGATAGCTTGGTCACGGCGTCAGGGCGAAGTCGTTGGGTATCGCCGTCGCGTTGCACGCACGGTCGGACAACGTTAGTATAGAGTGCCTGGAACAAGTTTCCCACTACTGTGTTTACCATGCGTTCGAGATCAGTGGTCTCTCGATGCCCGCCAGATGGCGTCATAGAAGGGTTGTACGGAGCCGTGTATAGAGAGGGTTTGGTCAATGGGAGGCGCAGGGAGAGCCAGGAGTGAACTTGCATGCACCAGACGCAGAAAGTGGGCTTGCATGCTCGCTTGGCCAACCAGAAGCCTAAAATAATCCCCTAGCGGTTGTAGCGAGAAACTGTTTTAATCGAAGGTATATGTTGGTATATGGTTTGAATAAGCGCGATAAGAGGGAAGTGTAGTAACCCTTCATGGTTGAAAATAGGATGCACGTGATGTTTTGATCATGATCATGCAGAAAGATGTAACACACGAATGTGCCGCTCAACTCTGTTTTGCTCGGACAGAGTGTGACCACTCGGACGGCAGATTTCCGGCCCTCGGCGCTTGGCGAACGGATTATGTCAATCGTTTCACTAGTTGCACTCTTCCACCATGATTTTGAATAAACGTGATTGAAACATCACGGGCACCAAATTTTTAGTCACCGATAGATAGTTACTCCGACGCACTTATTAAGTTTGTTTCTCGCGACCACCGCTAGGGTACAATTTCCGGCTTCTGGTTGGCCACATTCGAATTTGTGAAGACGCCCTCGAACATGCCCAGCCCGCTTTCGGCCAATGGCGCCTCCTCATTTGTCTCCTACACTTCCCAACGAATGGCCAAACTCTCTACATATACGGCTCTGGGTCGTACTCTTCCCGGCCGCGATCATGGCGGCGTCGCAGCAGCGCCAGTGTATGTGACAGACGCCCGTTCTGCTGCAGCTCGCACTCCAGCTTCACAGCCAGCGTCAGCTCCAGCAGCCAAGAGTTGGGACGCTGGGAGGACAGCGACACTCGCGTTCGCTTGTACTTTTCACCTGAATTTCTTGAACCGACCGCCAGGATTCGTTGATGTGTGGGCGGAATACTCTCTAAAAAAGGGTATCACCTTACACCCTTTTGTCCCATATAATACACCCCAAAACATTAAATCAACGTATAGCGCCTTTTAGTTGAACAGACAGCCCCAAATTTTACGAGGGGCTTGATAACGGTCAGTTATAACTTAATAAATAGCTAAAGGCCGTATGAAAGACAACAAAAATAATAATGAGGTTTTGCAGTAGAGCCACGAAAACCCCGATTATGTTTTTTGTAGTCAGTAAAATGTACATTATCTATTTTAATAAGCTGTACCACACGGCTATCAAGCCCCTCGAAAAATTTCGATCCGTCTGTTCGACTATAGTGCGCTGTACGTCGAATTGAAGTTTGGGGGTGTATTATATGGGGCAAAGGGTGTAATTATACACCCTTTTTTTTCTGAGAGTGTAAACACAACAATCGGAGACGCCTTTCAGGCAGTTACTAGATCAGAGTCAGTTGACAAGCGTCCTGGAATGCCTGGAGCCTTTTCGTTCCGCTTGCGCTCGGTGGCGCGCTCTACATTATCAGCTCGCCCAATGGACAGAAGCTGCGAAATCGGTGGAACGTTGGATTCAAAATACCTGCGGTCTAAAGAAATTTTGTAAAGGTTTTTTTTATGGTAAGCAAGAGCAGTCGCTTCGAGAATGGTCCTGGACAAGTTGCTCAAGGGCCGGGGACGCGAGTGCGTCCGCAAGACGCGACCATGTTATGCTGGCTGTACACCATCCACGTAATGAGACCATAAAAGCGGCACTGTAACGTCCAATTATGCGCGTGTCAGGTTCAAATAAAAGCAACTCTCGACATCTGCTAAATGCGCAATAACGACGCGTCTAAAAAAATTTAAATTAAAAAAGTTTTGCAGATGACGGTTTTAGCGTTTCATCAAACATTCCTTTCTGCTTTATTATTTGTGTAACTTTCTTTCATAGCCTCCTTTCATAAAAACTGATTCAACCAATTGAATCATTTAGGAAGAGACTATTACCATTTAATTACACTCTGGTTTTCGAAAATAGGTTCCCATATCGAGGTTATCATATCGCCCCTACCGCGGCAAACCCGAAAGAACAAAAATAAAGAAAACAAATTTGCACAATTTTTTAGGGTTTGAGTTTAAATACTTTCTGTCAATCATAACTCGACGTCACCTTGTCAGGAATGTCAAAAACAATATAAGTCTATCTAGTGCAATGCTTAATATATTTTCCGTGAGCGTGTTTTTGTTCATTTAACATTATCGACTATAACAATGAGCCATGGAGCGAAGGCGAAGCATGAGACAACGCATGGGGCAGCGATGCCCATTACTATCTCTTACTCAGAAGGACTCTTGAATTTGAGGGCACCTCGGGCTTGCATACTGCCTCCAGTTTGGATACATTAATGGTGCAACCGCTCCCGAATTTCAGACTTCCCAATTGAATATCGAAGTTGAGGTTCGGAATTAATGGCTTTTACTGTCAAGAGGAACTGTCATTAGTCTTTTGGAGAACGGCGTTTTTCTCGAGACGTGCTAGGCTGTGGTGGCTAGTACGAAACTGTACTTTGAATTTTGACGCCGAAATAAATAAAAGTAGATTGAGTCGTATAGATCGCATGTCAATACTTTTCCTTTCGTTGTGCCACAAATAGTTTTGGGATAACGTTCACTGCTAATTAAAATGTTCTCATAAATATAGTCCTCAAAACGTTTCCATCGGAATCAATGACTGGAGTTGAAAGTTTATAGCTTTATTGGTGCTTGGGATTGCAAAACTACAAAATATAAAAATAATATAACAAAGAAACACTGATATTCACACTCATAACGGATTTCTGCATTAAAGAATATGCGAGGCTATATACCAAGGATTCAAAAAGAAGACCGCCGATGAGCCGAAAGTAAGTAAAATGAGCTGCATTTTAGCATTTTATTTGTTTTTATTATTTTATTAAAAACGTAGCATACTGCGGATAGTTTTCACCAATCATGCAAGATAGTAAAAAAAACAACGCCGTATTATATATCACGTAGATCGCTTTTGTATACATACAGGGTGCTTTTTTATTATTATTCTTTCAGATTTGTTTAAATAAACCCGATAAAGCTTCACTTAAGCGGTTTGTGCAGGTGAGCTATACGGCCTGGGGAGCATAGTAGAGAGAGATAGTCGGAACTATGAGTCGGCTAATTAAGTAAAATTTCGTTAATTAACTTTTTAATTAGTGCAAACAGACATATAGTTTCAATTAGAAACTTGCTGAGCATCATCCAAAACTACTAAATCAACTCTTTTTAGAGGGATATAACGTCGGGGTAGCATTTTACGGCGTTCTGTAGCAACGCTCCATTTGGTCGAGTTTCTAGATTTCGTTTTTTTATCGGAGCGCATCTTTTATCGGAGCGTACTGGGGAGCGGGACCGCGGGCGCGCAGATGAGCTCCGATAAGAAACCGAAATCTAGAAACTCGTCCAAATGGAGCGTCTTTTACAGAACGCCCTAAAATACTGCCCCGGCGTTATATCCCTCTTAAAAGAGTTGATTTAGGGTTTTCAATGATGCTCAGCAAATTTCTAATTGGAACTATATGTCTATTTGCAGTAATTAACGAGTAAATTAACGAATTTTACTTAATTAGCCGACTGATAGTTGCGACTATGTCGCTGTACTATGTCTCCCTTGCCGTAAAACTCACCTGCACAAACCGCATAAGTGTAGCTTTCACGGCTTTTTTAAACAAATCTGAAAGAATAAAAAAAACCTGTATATACATATGTTTGCGGGAAAGTTTATTGCTTGCACCTTTGATTCTCGAACATGAGAGCGACGTTTTATGTCTCCTGAAATCCCCAAACTTAGCAGACTATAACAATTTGCTGTCAAGAGAGTCTGCTTTACCATATATCTACATCTTGCTTCACGCTGACATCTCCTTTCCCGGCTTCGTGTCAAAACTGTGAGGAATAGTGTAGGTATCTTCCGTTCTCGTGTGGCCAATTTTAACCAACTTTTAGCGACTGTGCATCCACCAACCAACGTGCATCTGATGGGCAGACGTTTGAAAAGTCGGTTTTGGCACGGGGGGATACCTACGAGGGCCATGTACAGTATCCCTTTCACGCCTGATTGTTTTCATAAAATGGGGACCTAAATATATTAAAACAGTTCACTAAATCCTCCAGACTTCGCCTTTTTCGAGGCTATATGTCGCGCTCTTGATGAAGGGTACGCGGTCCTTGGAGTGTTCAGTCGGCATTTAGTCCTCCTTCCTTGGCGCGAAAAAGAGACGGAGGGTAAAAGCTCCAGAAGTGAGTGGTTTGCGTAAATAATTAGGGCAACCGACAGTTTAAGAAACGCAGGACTTGGCGAATTACGAGCTTTCTATTGTCACTCCACTCCCAAGCAGATCACGGCATTGGCCAATAAGAAGCATGCACGTTAGAAGCCACGCCCTGGGTTGCTTTAACTCACAGTGACTGTCAAAACCGGTTATAACGAAGTCGGTTTTTACGAAATGGCGGCTACAGCGAAGCGATCACGATTTCGTATTCCCCTTGTAATTTTTCAATGGATTTGTGTCTCTTTTTAGCGAAGTAAATTGAGCGACCCCCGCGGCTTTAGCAAAGAGAAACTTTGCTATAGCCGCGGCCGAGCAGCCACCCAGAACGGGCCGCAGACGATGCGGCAAGGCCGGCAGCAGCAGCCCTTCATCGTCGTCTGCATCTCCGTTCCTTATCTGAGAAGCAGCTTTTCCGCATCGCTCGCGGAGAAGCCGCCGTGGTATGCCGACAGGCGCGTTCGGAGCGCTAGCGACAACGTAGCGTAGCGACGGAGACAAACGGAGATAGCCTGGATTTGAGAGAGGGAGCAACTACAGAAATTGAGAGCATTCGAAATTTAATGGCAGACGCTCTCCTGAACAGATTTGGAGCAAGTTCTGCATTTGGTTTTCGCGTGGCCAGCGTGGCAAGGAAACTGTGCGGAGAGACGGACACGTTTGCAGAAGGTGGACGCTTTTGAGTTTTGACTGCTTGTAGGATCCAGGTCGTTTTACCAACGTGACCCACAAACCACGTGTCCACGACCGAGCAGTTGCCAAATCTCTTAAATCTTGATTCTCTATTCCGACGAACGACGAACGTGAGCGCGAACTCGGGGCCATGTGCGCTTCTTTGTTTGCTTCGTGCTCCGTGTCGGCATCGCTGGTCGGTTTAGACGCTTTTGCATGAAAGTCTAACATCGCTCAAGCAAACATTTAGTGAATCATAGCCACTCCACGATGGAGAGTCCCGGCACCCCCGGCACCTCCACGGTGAAGATGAAGCATTCTCCTTGAAATAAAAGCGTGCCATCCTCGACGAAGTGCGCATAAACGTAAAGAATGCCGTTCGCAGCTGTCGACACTATCACTACGTAGCTGGCAGGATCGTTTCTGAACCGGAGCTTTTCGCAGTTGACGAGAAGTGGCTCTGATCTAGCAGAGAGCGCCTTCAAAGAATGCTGGACCGCTTTCTGCCGGCACAAAAACATTTGCCCGTGACTGCGCGTGTTATCCCTTTTTTGCGTGTTACTTTTAGGAGTCCAGATATAACGAAAAAACAGATATAGCGAAGTGATTTCCAGTTCCCGTTATATTGTTATAGGCAGCCTCGACCGGTCAATAAGCGGTCTCGACAGTGGTGGTTTTTTACTGTTAGGGGAAAAACTAATTTACTCTTGAGCTTAAAATAAATGCTTAAAGACTTGTTTAATTTCACCGGCTTACCGTCTTCCATTGCGCATGTTAAACTACCCAGTCATTGGCACATCAAAAAAATCAATCGCGTATTTTTTGGGGCATTTAAGAAACAAAACGCAGCGCTTATCGTTTTACTTACGCGACACTGAGGCTCGTAGCAGCCTGTTGTGAAACCAGACATTGTAAACTGCTCTATTTCCTTTCTGCTAACACTTGCGCGTAAGTTTGTTGATTTTCGATACTGCTTTCATTCTGACAGCTGCTCTGCTCGACAAAAGAAATTATATGAAAACTCTTTTTTTTCTAAGTCGTTAAATTCTATTTTGTAAAAAAATGTTTTAAGTTACCTCATGAGGCGATGTCATAACCGCGATCCTTCGAGTAATAAATTAGATAAACAGTATAATTTTGGAAGATGAAAATATATATATATACATATGCGTGACGTGTGTTGTACAATTTAGTGTCGTCTTAGTTTTGTGCGCGTTTCTAAAACGCGAACGTGCGTGCCTCTGGGGAATGGGAAGAGAGTCGTATTACATTGATTGAGCTCATTTTCTTGCAACAGCTGTGACCAAAAATAACTTCTTAGTTCGTTGAAATTCGAACTTACGCTCTCAAAATGCTGATTAGGAAGCTGATCGAACGAACCAAACGGTCGAGACGCTGCAAATTAACCAGTTTTAAAACCGCACGACTATCGATAGAAGGGTGGTAACAAACATAAAAGAAAATTCTCACGAAAATAAAATAAGTATAAAACCAGATAAATGTAAATCGGTATAATAAATAATTTTTAATTCCATGTTTTTTTGTTTTTTTTAAACGTGTTTTTAATGTTTTTTGTTGTGAGAACCTGTCGTTGCGGAGCATAATTTTGCTAGAATGCTTTTATGCGCGATTCGTCTTCCCTTGAATATTGTCTAGAAGCATTATCTTTGTCACACAAAGAGTGCCACGCTCAAAAATGTTTTCAGCAAGAGTTTTAATACCGATTTTTATGTGCGCATTTGTTTTGAAAGAAGCTTCTTGAAAGCAGCATGCTAATTAACCTGTCGGACCGTGACAATTTGGTACGTGCGTAAGATCTGCCCTTATACCCGTGCCACACGGGCAACTCGAATGCCATTAACAACGAATGACATTTGTGTGATCGGCGAATCAGCTCGCAATCTGTCACGCGTGGAATGAGCTACGCCTGGAGTGTCGCGCGCTGATCGGCCGTCCGCCCAAATGTCATTCGTTGTAAATGGCATTCGAGTTGCCCGTGTGGCACAGGTATTAGTGACCAGCTGGTAATTAAGTCTTTGCAGAAACAAAAACGTGCAATGTAGAATATAAAAAAGCAAAAGTAAGATAACTCCCACAAAACGTTCATAAATTTTTGTGTTCAAATAAATTAATGATTCGCAGTTCTTGCATTAAAGCATTTTATATATTATCAAAGAACGCATAGTAGTTGGTTTCCATGCCCACGATTCATCCGTGGAGACACAATCGTTGACCACGGCTGACATAGAGGTTTTTTTTCTATGCTTTATATATTCGTTTTCAAAAAGCCTTGAAAGTTACAAAAATACAGTTTGTGCTGGTGAGTTAAACGGTCAGGGGGACAAAACATAGGGGGCTAATTGTCACAATAAATGAAGTATCTAACTAAAATGCGCGAAGTAACTTTTTATTTAGTGAATGAAACATGGTTCCAATTTGAAACTTGCTAAGAGTGATCAAAAACAACGAAATAATTAATTTTAAAAGGAACTTGACCACGTGGGAAGCGCAGTAGTGTGCTGGATTTACCCCTCGTACAAAAGGAAAAACGCTGGCAGTGAGAAAACACGGATGATAAGAGACCGAAAAACGGCTCGGGCGCGTTAACGCAACGCTAGCCTTGCCGCTGCTCCACAAGGGGTGGCTTTGGCGCTCTACCGTGTCTGGCGCGTGTAGCAAGTTATCTAAAATTGACGAATTTAGTGATTTTCGATGACGCCCTGCAAGTTTCTATATAAAACCGAATGTTTGTTTTCAATCATTAAAAAGTAATTGAACGTATTTTATTTGATAAAGCCCCTCTATTAAGTCCCCCTAGTCGTATAAGTCGTCCACACTAACCGCAATAGTTTAGAATTGACGGCTTTTTATAAACACATTTGTAGATTCTAAATACACGCCCTGTATATAAGTTTGTCTCATCCTACGATGGACTAAAGGCCAAAGCCACGGGCCGCCAGGTCCAATCACGTACCACGCTATACTACGACACGCTTAACATTGATTAGGAGTGGACGAATAATGCTCGAATCCAAAAGCGCAGCACCATTTCTATAGGTTCGACGCGGCAAAGAGCCTATATGTCGTGGCTTTCTTTGCGATGTAAAATTGTTGAGTCACTCAGTGTTCTTCGATTCGAACCACTGTCCACCCGTCCCCTCATCAGTGATCCGAAACGCGGGCACCGATACGGTCATCGAAGCGAAATACCGCACAATTTCTAAGGGGCTCGTGATTGGATCTGGCGGTCCGTAGCTTTTGCCTTTAGTCCATCGTAGGGTGAGACGAAGTATAGTATAACTAAACGGCAAGGTTTATGCAAGTACAGAATACACTTAATGACCAATATACGTATATGGTATTGCTGAACAAATGTTGAAACATTTTTAACTAGTAGCAACATAGCAGGAATTAATAATATTTGACACAAGTTTCATTGAAACTATATAAGCTAGTTTGATTTGAACTATTTGCCGACGTAAATATAAAAACCGTTTCAAGATATGATAGACACTAGACTGTAACAAAACATTCCTTAATATTTTACACGCTAAAGATTCGCCTTTAAGAGTGGAACGCGAAAGTCGTGCATGGGAGTCTGCATTGGCCTAAGCAGTAGCGTGTCTTGCTCGCAACCGAAGTGTCGTGGGTTTGATTAGGTTAGAGTTAGGTTAGGTTAGGTTAGTTTTTCTTTAAAAAGTAAAAACCTTTGATACACGTCGCGGCATTTCATGCGCATTACATGTCATGTTTTATTCACTTTCATTCCAGGCGTGACGTCACGTCTCACGTAAGTGTTCTGTTTTTTTTGTTGTTTTTTTCAATTCTTGCGCGAGGACATGTGGCTGTGACGTGACGACCCTGTTGAACAAATCTAGATTTTCTCGTCCTACCTACGCCGACGCCGACGACGGCTTTTCTGCTACTCGAGCTCCTTAACGCTCTCGTGTTAAAACATTCCTTTCATGCTTACGACATGCTACTGTCATATAATGAAAAATAGTCAAATCTTCATAAGCATGTGTATGCCTTTTATTCTTGGCAAATTCAGGCTAGTAGAATGCAATTTTATGGCGTTTTTAAGGTACGCTACTGTTACGGTTTAGGCTAGTGTTAATTTTGGATAACGAATACTGAATTATCAACTAAAAAACTCAAAGGTCGGCATACGTCGTGTAGCATCTTTTTGTTGATGCATTGTGCTTGTTATATTCTGAAGTTTTTAGGCTCCACAATGAGCTGCAAGAACGCAATACCTGGCTAACAAAGATTTTTATGAACGCACCAAATTTGTTTGAAAGACGCTGAACACAAACACGAAACTACGTGCTTTGTTAATGTGAATTCTTCTCACGTCATCAATTATTCATAAAAAGTAACATTTGGGCAAAGTTGTATCCTCGAAAATAATTTCCCCGAGTAAAACAAAATGAAATCTCAAAAGAAAAAGATCTAGTACACAAAAAATTTTCAATTGCTTGCGCAAAAACAACGTTTTCATCAACAATGTATTTAACCACTGAACTCTCAATTCTCACCTTGCTGAAGATTTTACAACGGGTGCTGATTTTCATAAAAATTTTGCGCAATTCTGTCAAACTCGAAGAAACATTGAAGTGTTGGCTTGGTATCGAGAACGCAAAAATGGAAGTGACTGGAGGGCTGTTTTGCGTTTTGCGGGGTAATGAACTTCAACGGACCATTCCACGTCCGCATATTTTTCAATGGTATTCATGCGAATTATCCAAACCTTGTAGTTTGTTAACCAGCCTGTTTATATAAAACATATAAAACTATGATTTCCTTTTGCAGCAATTTAGGCATCGCATATTGAAACCGTGGCGCCAGTTATGCGTCCCACTGCAACTTTGCCGAAATTGGCTCATAGAGATGTGCTTAAGACGCTTGGCTTGACCGAATTGGCCAAATAATTTTATAGAAATCACATATTTCCCCGCCTTGGTAGTTTTGACGAGAGCAAAACAAAACATAATGCAAGTGAAACAAAACATCGTGGGAGAATTTTTGCGAACCAACTGTCTGGAGTGTTAAAAAAATAAAAAATAACAGTCATGGCCGCTTCATAAAGAGCACGAGCGGAAAATTCTACAGATAGTTTCTATCTTAAGCATATGTCGAAGGGGTACCTTTGATGATTTAAGAATATCAACAAAAGGCATGTTGTGTGAAAGAAAACGCTGCATTCCGGACTCGTAAGATCGTATAGAAAACAGCACAATTCACGGGAATGACAAGTTGTCTTGGAAACCAAACTCCAATTGATGTCGACAGCTGACACACTTTCACTATCATTGCTGCCTGAGGAAGAAGAAAAAATACACCTATAAAATATTTGCTTGCGTAGTTCAATACAACTGATTCGGGCAAAGTAACTGTGTTGCTACCTTGTGTGACGCGTGATGCAAGATTCCTTCATGTAACAAGACCCTTCATCGTACGTGCTTAGTGTAGAGAAGGTCGCCAGGGTAACCGGCGATTTCACTTAGCCAGAAAGGGTTACATCATAGGCTGGGGACAGCAGCGAAGGGCTCGTAAGAATAAAACCGTCCACAACGAAGATAATAAGATTATTGTGAAGTAATGCGATTAGTCGGAGGCTATGGCCCATGTCCCGTCCTTGTCTTCTTCGAAATACAATAGATATGCCCAATTTATTTCCACTGAGTCGGCTGGAAGGTACAGTCGGCTGGAAAGTAGAGTAGTAGAAACAGTAACTTTGATTGGCTAAGTGTGACGCAAGTAGGATTTGTTGTAAGCCGTTTTAATATCAATATCATTGCCTGCTTATAGCCGATAGTGCATTGCCGATTGTTTCAGTTAAACTTTTGTTGTGAGGATCAGGTGGTAAAAGAGATTTTCATTTCAGATAAAGGGAATATCGGCGGCGCTACCGCTAGAGTGTCTGTGCGCTTGAGCTGCAAACAGGCTCACAAAAAAGTTCTTTAAAAAAAAAAAACTACCAAGCGGGTGTCAGAACGTTTAATAAACTTTTTTGACAACGTTTTTGGATAGCGCGCCCGTAAGGATATAATGCAGCCTTCAATGATTCTGCGAAGTATAATAACGGTGTCTGTCATAAGAACGAAAAGCAAGAAACACCCAACCCTCCGCGATCGGCTAACATACAAAGGTATCTGACCGAACCAACACAAAGGTGTTGGTTCGGTCAGACATCCGAAATTTATGGCAGAGGAGGTCCAAAATAAATTGACTATACTATAGTGCTTTTAGCTTGTAAACTAGTGTACATTACATTAGGCGGTTTCAAAGAAGTATTTACTCTATACTCCATTTGATACATCAGTACGCATCGTGCCGGTGGCTGAAAAAATAGCTCATCGCTGCACGTGACAACTCAGCGAAAAAATGTTGAGACCATGGGTTTTGTTAAAAATGCCATAAACCACATCATAATATAATTTATATAAAAAACGCCATCTATCAAGTAAATAAATGAAGTAAAACATAAAGGTGCAAGACATTCTTATATTGACATTTGAGTGCTGACTGCTAAGAAAAAATATGTGGGAAAGCATATAAACTGAGTTGCGTACCATTTTGACTTACCTTAAGAATGTGAGCCTGCCAAGTTGCCACATTGAGAACGCACATGGTCTCCACTGGTCATATATTATAGATCATTAATTGCTTTCCATTAGTCATAATACAATATAATTGCAGTCACACATCAGGTACACATATGAACTATATAGTCATTCGTCGGTGAATTGAGTTCTGTACTCCGTGTCTACGGTTTTGAACATTAATGTGTGTTTGGGGTCATAGTTCCTATTTTAGCTGCCGAGTACCCTAAAGC
>JAZHYW010056942.1:0-49373 GCA_037355805.1 Ixodes ricinus
AGTGTTTTCGTACCCATCATAACCGACGCTGTCATGTCGGTGAAGCTCTTCTGGAAGGCGGCGTCCAACGACTTCTTGAAAAAGGAATTGGAGACGTACGAGACGTAATGGATCTCCGAGGAAGAATGTACCACCGTTCTCGTGACGAACTTTTGAGAGGAGCCGCTGCACTTTGCAAGGAGGTACCACTGTGGGCCACGTCAAGGAGCTTCAAGCGGCAGCCGTGGACACCGAAATCTCCCAGGAAACCTCGTTGTCACAGCAAAGGAGCACGTCGCCGCCGAAGCTCGACATCGACCCCAAGCTCCTAGCTTCAAAGCGCCGGCAACTGGTTGATCTCTCTGAATACAGCGATTGTTTTGCTACGTCTTCAAAGTTTCGCCAAACAGCAGGGGCGTAGCATCGCATCGTTACCGACGGTGACGTGCACCCAGTCTACCAGTCACCGTACCGTGTCTATTTAAAAGAGAGAGAAGTCATTCAAGAACACGTTCTGGAAATGCTCAATGATGACATCACCCAGCCGTCAAGCAGTCCATGGGCTTCACCAGTCGTACTCGCGAAGAGGAAGCACGGAACCCTGAGGTTCTGTGTGGAGTATGGTCGACTGAACGCTGTGACTAAAAAGGACGTCTATCCGCTCCTCCGCATCGATGATACTGAGTCTAAACCATCTGTGCCACTCATGATACTTTTCGTCGATGGACTTGATGAGTGGCTACTGGCGAATGGAAGCTGACGAACGGGACCTGAGAAAACTGCCTTCGTCACGCCCGACGTACTGTACGAATTTAAAGTGATGCTCTTCGGACTATGCACAGCGCCGGCGACCTTCCAGCTTGTCATGGACACCGTGCTAGCAGGCTTAAAATAGCAGAGCTGTCTCGTCTAACTCGATGACGTTGTGGTGTTCGCCAGCAACTTCGACGAGCACTTACGAAGACTCAGTGCCGTACTTCAAGCCATCAAGGCTGCTAGACCAACTCTCAAGCCAAGGAAATGTCGGTTCGCTTATGCTGAGCTCAACTTTCTTGACCACGTCGTGAGCAGCTAGGGCGCTGGTCCTGATCTCGAGAAGACGCGCGCCGTAGCCACATTTTCCCCGCCGTCAGACAAGAAGGCTGTAAGAACAGTCCTAGGCCTCCGAGCCTACTACAGGTGCTTCGTTCAAGATTTTGCGAAGGCTTCTGTGCCACTGAAATGCCTTACAGAAGGCGCTGTGAAGTTTCCGTGGACAGAAGAGTGCCAGCGGGTGTTCGACGAGCATTCAGAAGAGGAATTCACACAGTCGCAAAAACACCGGGTTTGGCGCGGTGCTGGTCTAAATAGAAAAGGGAACAGAGCGTGTAATCGCTTATGCAAGCCGCACACTGTCTAAGGTGGAGGGTGATTACTAAAAGACGTAAAAAAATGCCCCGCCGTCGGCTGAGCCATCACCAAGTTTCGCCTGTACTTGTATGAAGCCCGTTCTGAGTGGTTATGGACCACCATTCGCTCTGCTGGCTTGCAAATTTGAGGGACCCCTCAGGACGCCTCGCCCGGTGGAGTCTAAGACTGCAAGAGTTTGACATGACCGTGGTCTACAATTCGGGCCGAAAGCACAGTGAAGGCGATAGTTTGTCAAGGGCCCCCGTTGAGGCCGGCCCTGTCTTCACTGTAGACGACGACGACGACGACGAAAACAACGACGACGAGTGTTTCTTCGGCGCACTAGATGTCAATGACGTGGCAGCACTCCAAAGAGATGGTCCTAAACTGCGAGGACTCATTGAGCAGCTAGAGGGACAAGGGAGTGCGGTTTTATTCAAACACTGACAACCTCCTTCGTCCAACAAGGTGTGCTGTAGAAGGAGAACTTCAGCGACAACAACACGGCGTGGCTATTGGTGATCCGTTCTAGTTTGAAAAAGATAGTTCAGGCTTGCCACGATGACCCAACGGCAGGACACCTTGGCTACAGCAGGACCCTTTGCCATGATACGTGATAAGTACTTCTGGGCCAAGCTTGCGAAGACACTTCATCACTACAGCTGATCTTGCCACGAGTGTCAAAGACGAAAGAAACCACCGACGATACCGGCGGGAACTCTTCAGCCTATTGCGCCGCCATCTGCCCCATTTCAGCAAATCGGACTGAATTCACTTGAACCGTTCCCATTATCGACGCAAGGAAACCGATGGATAATCGTCGCGACGGATTATCTCGATACGGTATGCCGGGACGAAAGTCCTTTATCATGTACGGCTATTGAAGTCGCCAAGTTTTTTATCGAGTTCATCGTCCTCCGGCGCGGCGCCCCCGAGGTCCTCATTACAGACCGCGGATAATTGTTCAAAGCTGCCGCAAGAAATCCTTCGTCTCAGTAGCACCGTCCACCGTCGAACCACTGCGTACCATTCGCAGACAAATGGACCAACAGAACGGGTGAACAAACCTATAGCCGCATGATCTATGTCGACGTAGAGCACAAGACGTGGGACGAGTTGCTACCCTACGTCACGTATGCCTACAACACGGCGGTGCAACACACCACAGGAGTCACACCATCCCAGGTGGCCCATGCTCGCAAAGTAACGATGCTGGACGCAATGCTGCCCCACGAAACTGATGACGAAGAGAGCGACGACTTCCAGATCGTCACTCAACGGGCCGAGGAAGTCCGACAGTTTGCCTGGCTCCGGTTACAAGACTAACAACGCGTCGATGCTCACCGGTACAACCTTTGTCGTCGGGACGTTCACTTCGAGCCAGGAGACAGGGTGTTGGTGTGGATCACACATTCGTCACTGCGGCCTCAGCGAGAAACTCCTGAAACGATACTTTGGACCCTAAAAGGTACTTCGTCGACTCGGAGGTCTGAACTACAAGGTGATGCTAGACGAAACAAGAATATCATCAAGCCGCCCACCACAAGTCGTCCATGCCGTGCGCCTCAAGCCGTACTAAGCTAGATGAGACTGTAGACTGTGGTGCTACGCTTGATAGGACTGTTTTTTTTACCAGCCTCCGTATTTTTTCTATTTTTTGCTTGTTTTGCTCTGTTTTTTTCTTGCACGTTGCATCGAGACGATGCTCTTTTCAAAGGAGGGCGTAATGCTATGCGCGTCTTCGAGCAAGCGCGCCCGTGGCCAATGCTTTTCGTGCTTGACACCCGCGCAAAGGAACTGAGGTTCTGTGCCTGGGGGCTGACGCACTTTGTTGTTATTTCTGTAAATGTCGCGTTCGGTAAATTTGAGAACCCTGTTGCTTGTTCGAGGACCGAATGTTATACCCGCCAAACCATCTACGCCGATTGTTCCAGAAGCCCACGCGTGAGTGTAAAGTGCTCCGCGTGGCGAGCCTGAGTCAGTCTCACTTTCGTGCTCAAGCCTGCTGCTACGCCGACTTCGGCGCCCGCAACGCTTTGTTGTCATCTCATCTTTTCTATTTGTTTTGGAACAATTTCCCCACATAAAAATTAGTTTCTTTTGTTATTTACCGCCTCATCAATTGACATTCGTGACAGCATGATCGATTGTGTTGCGCTCGTTTTTAACGGCTTAGGAGGAGTGAACACACTGGCGCCGCCTATCCGGCGTCTCTTGAACACTTCGGGTCTGCGTATATATTTTCGTATTTTTTACGAAACATTTGCTCAGCATGGGCTTTAAATAATTCTGAGTAGATTATAAGTAGGCACCAGAATTTTGCGGTATTTATTTACAAAGATAAAAGGCGGACGGTTCCTCTTGATCACGCATTTATATCTTAAATGCTAGGTGTATTTCGATGGGTTGTTTTATACGGACACTAAAACGGTGACTATCGGTGAAAACGTTAATAAAAATAAAAAGTGTTATTTTTTTTTTGCAACTTGAATACGTTTTTTTAGCGCTCCACGACAACGTGACAATACATGCAAACCGCGGACAACGGGCCTGAACATGAGTCGAAGTCCGAGAACTCAATGACTTATTGTCTTAAACTCACTTGGGTGAGGGGGCCAGATAGCCCATGTTAGGATTAACGTAAGCCGGGGAGGGGGGGGCGCATATATTTGATCTCAAGCTCTCTGCTTTTTTGTAAACCTACAGTTTTGCCCACCATTAGCTTTGATTTGTTTATGACTCCTTTGGGCCCTCACATGATGTGCCAACAAGAATTAAACTGGCACCGTCCTACCATCGTGCTGGTACTTTTAGTAGAACAAGAGAGAAAGCAAGCCGTCTTTCCCGTTGCTCAAATCACATGGGCATTAATCAAGCTTAATATGTCTAAAAAAAAATCTTTATATGACAGTTTTAGGGGCGAGGCTCCTTAGGGTCTAGCCTTGTCCATCCATCCGGCGTTCGTGCTGACATCGATTGCACTGCCTCCAAAATCGGCCAACTTAAAAAAAAAAAAACGTACGCCCGCGCGGGGGTTTGAACTCAGGACGTCTTAACCACTACGCTACACTCCAACGTTGCATATAGCCGCTCAAGGTCTATACAGGAGAGGGCGCTGCGGTCAAATGCGTATATAATCGCGTTAAACTTTGCATGCATTGGCTCAACGTTTATAGGCGAGAGGGCGCTGCGGTCAAATGCTCAACTGCGTATATAACCACGATCCATACCACACATTCTCTTTCTGACATGGACCGTTGACTTAAGCGGTGGAGATGCGTTCCCACGGCTTCTAGCGGATCCAAGCTGATCCGCTGGAAGAACCACTGGCTCTGCATTTCACCGACCATAAAGCAGTATTAATGAAGTCGAAACGCAACCCGGAACTCAGCACTGCCTATGAGCAATAAAAAAAAAACAGCACCATCAGCACTACCTATGAACAATAAAATCAGTATCATCGGCACCACCAGAGCTTCGCCCCAATCAACATCATTCAGCACGTGGAGATGCGGCCTCTTTTTGTTTTTCAGACGATATTTGCAGCAGCAGTCTGAGAAAATACTTATATTTTATTGATGGCATTGCCTGAATTTGAGAATCCTGAGCTCATAGCTTTATCTTTGACAGTTGTTCCTGCTGAAAGAGAGTTCGTGCAGCCGAGATGCGTTCTTGAGTAAACATCTCGTCCTTGCAGCCTGGTAGCGGAATATACCTTTTTTGCCAAATTACTCAAGTATAAAAAAATGCCGGGAACGTAAGTACACGCGCTGTACGCGTTGGACTTATCCGTATTAAATATTCGAAGTAAAAAATTACACCATATTCCCGAGGGAACCATG
The DNA here is from genome assembly GCA_037355805.1 of Ixodes ricinus. Taxonomy (NCBI): domain Eukaryota; kingdom Metazoa; phylum Arthropoda; class Arachnida; order Ixodida; family Ixodidae; genus Ixodes; species Ixodes ricinus. Next base: position 5,211 of record JAZHYW010056942.1, read on the forward strand.
GGGTGATGCGGAGCATCGCGAATCGTAATTAATTTATTCCCTTCTTGACTGATTTCTTTTGGCCGGCCGGATTTGGGCTGCGGCGGACGCGAGCGGCCGAGAAACGCTAGCAGACGACAGCCGCAGAGTTGCGGGAAAGCCCACCCACTGGAAAGCCCTGGCGTGGCGCTGCGACCCGCGCGCCCAAAACTATCCTCCTTTCACTCCTCCGGGGAATGCGCGCAGCGCGCTACTTGAAGGAGAGGAGACTAGAGGAGGAGAGTTGCGCATGCGCGCGCGGTGTGAGTGGGATCGAACGCACGCGAAGTGCACGCAGCTGGTAGAGAGAGAGAGCGGAGAGAGTAACGCGCAGCTATTGGAGAGAGGGAAGGAGAGAGTTGCGCATGCGTAGTGTGAGTGTGGACTACGACACCGACGCCGCGGGACATAGACCCGACAGAGATGCTCCGCATCCTAAAAAACAAATTAAGACGTTGATAACACTGCGTGCAAAGTGCCATTTGTGTTGGATATTTTACTTTAGAACTGTTGCTGTCGCAGGGACAGTACGCACCATGCGTGTAGCTACACTCGCACCTCTCCTTGAGATTAGGTAATTTATCAAAAAGTCTTTTGTCATACGGGTGGTTTTCACACTGATAAAAAGCTGGGAAGCAAAAAGTTAAAAACAAAACACAAAGCAAATAAAGACAAAATAGGAATAGTATAAACTATGTGAATACTTTATTAGAGAATAGCTAAGTTTTGAACGGAATTGAATTGGCGACATGAGATCATTATAGCGCATGCCATTTCAAGCCCTCAAGACATGGGAACGGGCCCAGTTCAAAGCCGGTTATCTGCGGGCCGCGTCTAAGCGAGACGCAGGCCGCATACGGCCCGCATGTTTGAACCCCTGGACTATAGCCCGGGGCCCTGCAATCATAATTAAGCGTCTACCTTTTTTGCGGTTTCCACGTCTCTTGGGGTTCGGGCAAACCAGCGGGCACGGAGAGAGTTACTAAATATCAGTGCGTCATATTTTAACCGGACGACGCGGAAACCTCCTCCACCGACGGGGGCGACCCGCGGTACCAAAAGCGCGCGTAATGTGACGTCTTAGGTCCTGGGCTTACTACTGGTCAGGAGCCGCTAAAAGCTTCTTTTTAGTCGAAATACAAAGTATAAGTGGCGCGAACCGTTTCAATTATTTATAAAAGTAGTTTTTGTTCAGTATTTGAGATCAAAAAAGAAACAAATGCAGTTTATAAAGTACGGAAACAAGAAATGATCCGTCGACATACCCGCCACCAATCGGTGGAAAAAGGCGGCGCCTACTAGAAAGGAGTAGTGGGATCAGGCGTCGACACGGAAAGGTCCCGGATGTACGCGGCGGCGCTGCGGCCGTAGGGACCGAAGGACCCGGCCGGCTCGGAGCGTTCCCAAGGCCTTCGGTGAGCAGCTTTGTCTTGCGGTTTGGCCGTTTCGCGGTATGGCAGCGCGAAGTGGCTCTCATTCTGAGCTGATCTTTACCCCGTGTTTGCTGTCGTTTGTGTCCAATGAAGTGTCATGCCGAATTTGTGTTTAATCGCGCAGCAAATGCAATGAGAGCCGCTCTAGCTGCCTGCTACATACAGCCTATCCAGAACACGCTTTAGTGGCGCCCTCTCGCGCCGTCGACACGGAGTACGGCAGCCGTGAGCGCTCGCTCAGCTCACCACCCCTCGTCTAGTTCACGGCCACTCAAGCAACCAAGGACGTCATGAAGGAGGTTATTTTTTGCTTGTTTTTGTAATTTTAATTTGCCTATAACTTCTAAAATAAATCGAAATTCGAGAAAAGAAAAGTGTCATTAAGTTACTACGTTCAGTGCGCTCAGGTTTGGTGCAAATTTAAAATTAGTGAAAAAGCCATTGCAGGGCCCCTTTAAAGACTTGTAGCTTGTAGACAACAATTATGGATTCTGTATTTTTGAAGTTTATTTTTGGGCAATTTCGGAGTTTATCGAAGCTCATTTCTTCTTTTTTTTTTATTTGCAATTTTTTGAAATTTGGGACTTAATTTTACAGTGGCTTTAATTTAAAAAAATCTTTCCCTGGTGTAAAGGTATGCTATATTCAAAAGAACGATCTTGTATCAATTAATATTTCTTCAGCTGGATTTGGCGCTGGCCCCATTGCCATTGACGATACAACTTTGTCCCATGACAAAAAGGTTTGGATAAGTGTTGCTTCGAGAAACGCGTAAACCTTAAAATCAATGAACTCCTGAAGGCAGTCGCTCGGAAGCTCGTATTCATTCCATCCTATCCATCAACCTACCCCGCAGCTGCGCTGGGTGGAGTGGTAAAGTGTGTAATGTGAAGCTTCAACTGCCCACACACATCTTCCCTTTTTATTAAACCTCTATGGTTCACTGCTTTTATTGTTACAAAAACAACCCTTCCTTCCTCTAAGAAGCACAAATAGTTTGGTACTCATTGAAAACCGGAACACTTACTTTTTTGTGACCCAAAAGACCTGTTGTCTTGTCTTCACAAAAGATTCCTTTTCTAAAAGTGAGAAATAAAAAAAAAAAAAAACGGGGCTGACGTATTTTAAAATAAAAAAAAGTTTACCCTGAGCGCTTTCTAAGCTTGTAAAATACCCTATTTTTTACATTATTTCATTGGAATTTGAAGGTTATCGGACAAATCTAAACTGACTGAATTTTCTTTTTTTTTTAAGTGCGAACACACGGGGACAACACGGACGACAAGACAGGCGCTTCTAGTGATGAGTTTAGTTTATTTTTGCCCCACCCCCGAAGCCTGACGATAATCTTCATGACCTGCTGATGGTTGGAGAAACGTATTGGCGTGAAAAGGGAGAACCAAGGCCTAGTTATCGTTCGTGGCGCAAGCTACCGCCCATTACAAAGGGTGCAGCAGTTATCATCCATCCATCTGTGCACTAAATAAGGTTCGTTGGTTAACCAACTAGATAGAATAACTGACATTCGTTGTGTCCACACATGTACGTAACGAGTTACTCGTTACGTACATGTGTGGACACAACGAATGCTATGTCAGTTACTACTCCCATTAAGGAATGGTTGCATAAGTGTACTACGATACCTGTCAGATATGGCGCCACCCTGAGAACTCTAGGATTAGCTATACAGGTTCATAACAGAATTGTGACAGATGACGAAAGACCAAACACGACTACGTTTAAAGAGTATATTTTATTCGAATACGTGCCTCCCCTGAACACAGAAGAGCGTAAAGGTCGCCAACAATTTTATCGCCATAGAGAGTTTGAGTGACAACGTTATAGGAACGGCAGCACAGTGGACAGCGAAAGGTTCGGGCAGTTCTCCTCCATACGGTTGCAGTTGAGCTGCTCCAGATTAGAAAGCACACCGCTGAGAAGCTTGACAGAGACTTCCGGCAAACCAGAGATGTCCACCTGCATCTGGAGCTGGCGTCTGGCCACCCCGGCGAGATCGCAGACCACCTGGAGTCCGCAGGACGGTGTTTCGGAGGCAGTGTAGTAGCTTCCCGGCCGCACAAAGTAGGCGATAGCGGACATGAGGGCAAGGAGCGGGTAAAGCAGTCCAGTTGCACGCAGCATCCACAAGACTGAGAGGGCCATCATAGCTCCAGCGGCGCGAAGGGCCGGAGGCCGAGTGGATGGGGCCACGGTAACCGTCGTAGGTACTGGCTCCGTGGTAGGTGGTGCTCTCACGGGGGACTTGATGGGGCTCAGAACCGTGGCCAATGTGAAGATCGTAGGCCGGGTAGTTGTAACAACTTCGGGCGAAGGAAGCGGTATGATACGCGGTCTTTTCGGAGCTGCATCGGGAAAACGTGGGGGTAAGTATTAGGATTGAGCACTACAGGAAGTGTCACGTTTGTTCAGAAAAGCTGTAAAGGCTGGAGATGGCATAGACGAGGCGATAACTCCAAAATACGTCCTTAACCATTACACGGCGAAATTCGTTCGTCGTCTTTGACGAAAAATAGTACGAAATGCAAAATCGAGCTTGGATGCTATGGGGTAGCAGTGATGTAGGACGACGCAACTGTTCAACGATGCTATGAAGCAAGAGTTAACGTTGTGAAGTGAAAAAAAACCCACAAAAGGCTAAGTTATCTCAAATAAGTAATAAATTAACGAATAACAACAACAATCGAGTTTTACAATAACGTACAGCGCGCTTTTACGAGACAAAGAAACTGAGACACCAGCGTAAAATTGGCGCCAAAAGTGGTAGCGTGCAAAATCGTGTGGCGCCAACGTATTTGTAGCGTCTGAACAACACTTTCGAACCTATTTTGTAAGGTTGATAAGGGCACGATAGGCTGCCATTATTATAAAAACAAATCTGTTCAAAACATTCTGACAAATTATGCAAGACTCTTTTTTCCCTTTTATTACATGTGTGCGTGGTGTATCTTTTCATATCGCATAAGTTCCCCGATGTTTTTTCCTCGGTTACTTGTAAATGTATAAAACTATAGTTAAGCTGTATATTACAAATTTTCCCCTCGTCTAAACCATCGTAGATTATGTACAAAAACTAGAAATGTTTTTATAATAATTTATAGTGTGCCCTTCCGGAGATTACTGTACAAGAAAATTATATCACTCTAAATAATGAACACGACGGTACCTAAGCGATAATAATAAAAAAGAAAACATATGGTGGCTTACCGTAGATGACTAGCAGGGCGGCACAGAGTGTCGCCAGAAAGATGCACATGACGGCCAGAAACATGGCACTCCGTTGGTTCATGACTAGACTGGTGTGTGAAGCGAACTCCAGCGGACCTCGGCAGCGACTGACCTCCGAAGTCTCCTCACTGATCCTTTCAAGCTGCGCCACGCAGAACACGCGACGTCATTGGTCCAGAGATTTGGGGTGTTACAAAGGGATCGTGTGCAAAGCGCAAGGTCGTTCAAGTGGAGGGGGCGAACAATCTAGGTCACTGTCCTAAAAGGTAGAGGTCAACCTATTGAACCTCTTTAGGGTGCGAATTATCTCAAAGGGAAAGGGAAAGGAAGAAAAAAGACCCGTGGAGGTCACCATACCCGGGAAAACAATAAATAACAAAACAGTGACTTCACCGAATGCATTAGGAAGAACAAAAACTGGCGGAAATAGAAAGCGCAATACGTGCCCAGGAATAAGTCAACTATGCTTGAAACAAAATTCATCTCTATTTTTGTATTTGGGGTGAAACGAAGCTTTTGTATGATTTATGTAGCCACGGACAGGCTGAAAGGGCCCCTGAAAAGAAAAAAGAAAGAATGTTTTTTTAACAGTCTGGTAGGACACGGGTGTCAAAAAATAATATTACGGGAAAAAATATATTTAGAGCAATATTGACGGCGCGAGACACGATTTAGATAGCAGTCATCTCCTTTCCACTTGTTTTCTCTCTCGGCATTTCGGGCGCCTCACGACCGAGATGGTCATTTTGGAATGACCCATGACGTCATGGATTTCGCGCGTAGAATTTCAAATAAATCTCTCGCCGTTAATATTGCACTAAATTATTTTTTTAGCGGAAAATTTATTTTTCGACATGAGTGTCCCACCCAAACTGTTTAAAAAACATTTATTTTTTACGGTTTTTATTAGAACAAATAACGTGGCGAGTACTGAGCAGAACAACAACAAATATCTTTAAACAATTACATTACAAAAACGAGCAGTACGGCAAACCAATAATTTACTTCGGTGCAAATCAACCAGCCCCCATTTTTATCGCGAACACAAAATATTAATATTGGGTGATTGTTTTCTGCCTAAATGTCGCGCTTTCGATTCATTCTTAAATCAATGCTGATTGCGTTAATTTTTATGACACATATCCACCTAAACAAACAAATGACAACCTGAGACATCAGCAATTTTGGAACCCGAAATTAGAACTAATTACGGAACTAAAAATGATCGTATCATATCACGGATATCCTCAAAAGACATATTTCAGTGGGTGGTGCACAAACTACTCCCAATACCGAAACCCCCGTCTCAAAATTTCCGTTGCAAATTGCTCGCGTTATAACTACCCCATCTAAAAAATCCAAGGCTTTTAAAAACCACGCACAAGCAACTCCCGTAGTGGATTCCTCCGCTTTCCTTCGCCGGTCAAGTTCAGAACGCTGCGGCTCTGTGTATTGTTCTAATCTTAAAGTCGGAAAGTATGACACATGACTTTAATTTCTACAAGAAGGACTGAAGTTGGGCTAGAGTGTTTAGCATAGTTTCAGAAAACAGCGCGAAGAAACGGAGGACTAGAAGGATCACACACCGCTGACTGGCAACTGAAAATTTTACTTCTGCACAAAACAAGAAGTAAATAAGATGCAGGAAAGATAGAAACAGAACAATCGAGCCAATAAGACACCCACAGCATGCCGGCACGGGCTTATACAAACTTGCCGCACCTCTTGATAAAATCCACTTCGTAACCCGCTGAGTTCACTGGTAATAAAAAAATGACGCATCAATTTCTGACTCGCTATCTTATTTAAAATTCCGAGGACACCTAAGCGCTTCTTATGAGTTGTGAATGCGAAAGCATTCTCGGCGCCGAGAGGAGCAGAAACGGCCGCAGCGCCGACAGGAAGGGCGGCGGTGCGCCTCGCAGACGGCCCTGTCTCGCAGGTGACTGCTGCACCGCTGGGTGAGGCAGCGACGGGAGTGCGAAGCTCGGCGTGGTGCGTGCTGAAATCACGTGTCCTTTCATCATCAACATCGCCCTAGCTGCCGGTACAGGTTGACGACGTTAGACTTCAAAGTGTAACGGTATGCCTGACGTTCGGCCTAACGTCAGGCCAGCGATGCCCGCGTCCCCCCTCCCGATGCGCAACCAGCAATTCGGCTGGCTCCTTAGCAACGATGACGCCGTTGCTATGGAGCCACATGACGCGTCGCAGCCAATGGGATTTTAGGTGCCGTTTCGCTGCTACAGTCAATGCCGGCTTTGCTCCATAGGACAGTTAAGGCTTTCGTATTATAATCCCAAGCTCTTTGAAGAATGGCGAACAGACACATCTGTCACAGTGAACTACATTTCTGCTTAACCAGCCACAAATTCTTCACAGAAGAGGCTCGGCTGCGGCAGATGAGGTGGAATTCTTAAGAACGCAAAAGGGGAAGGACGCGGTGGTGGTCGATGGATTCAAATATTGCTTTAAGAAAAAAATCCCAAATGACAGAACTGCCTGCAGAGATATGCGAAATCCTGGGATCTTAAGTGGGAAGCCGTGGTGCTCACTGAAAGGTCATCCAGAACACACAAAGTCCGTCAAACGGCGAGCTGAATATTCAGGAGTTTTTAATTTGATCCAGCGATTTTGCTATTTAAGTAGCATGGACATTGTTTCTAAAAAAACTCTACACTTGTATGCAAGTAAATATCCTACAACTCTGGTTTATTGATGAGCATTAAGCAAACACAGAATCACTGGATACAACAATACATCTTGACTAAATAAAAAACAAAAATAAAACAGAGCGGATGAAGGAGTCCGAGCACTGGCATAGCGGGGGAATTGGGCACAGGAGTATTGATTACTGATGGGCTGACCTTTTCCCTAATCCAAAATTCGGCGCCGAATCTTTGGATTCGGCAAAGCCGAATTTTTGCGCACACTCTAAAAAAGCCCGTACGTTTACTTCCCGGACAACACTTGGAGAACCAATCACCGCAACTTACGGAGGCATCTCATCGAATGACGATGCCGAAACATATGTTTAGACCAAAAAACGCAGTCTGAGTTGAGACATTAAGCAATGCAAGCGTGACGTTTTGCATTGCTAAATGTCACAACTCAGACGGCGTTTTTTGGTCTAAACATATGTTTCGTCATCGTTATTCGCTGAGCTGCCTCCGTAAGCTGTAGTGATTGGCTCTCCGAGTGTTTTGCGGGAAAGTGGACGCACGGGCTTTTTTTAGAGTGCAACTTTTCTAAAGATTCGGCAAAAATGCATTGCCGTCAGACCTAAAGTTTGATGTACCGTTTTTTCTTGTGCGAGAAACGTTTTTAGATTTTTTTAAAATGCATATTGACACAGTTATTACTCAGTAAGGTGACATTCTTAAAGTTAATTTTATCGGTGTCATTTTTGTGTGCTTACTGGTGATTTTAAAGCTTCGATCCTTTTGCGGAAGTGGTGTGACAACGGGGTTGGGAAGAAGCGACGCAGTCACGATACGCGAGTTTCGGTTTTGAGGCCTCATCAGTGCAAGCCTGCAAATGTGTTGTGTTGAAAAAAAAAAAGCGGTAACACTGCGTTTCTACACTTCCTCTGCGAGCCACGGTTTCGTGCGTGAAAATGAATGCAACGGCCGTTGAGCCTTCATCTGAAAAGGGTAACAATATTATTATAAACATACATATTTTTCGATTTGAGTCCCTCATCTTTGCATGAACGTTTGCGTCCCATATTTGCAACGTGTCGTTTTTAACTTCGAAAATGCCGGTCAATCTGACTCACCGTACGTTTAGGAAGATGGGTGTAATTAGGAATGTCGGATGTGCAACGTCGAGCATGATAGTTCTGTGTTTAGTTTTATGCAGGTCATTCTCAACAATCATGGACATGGTCCACTTGCGCCATCTATTTCCGGACGCCGGTACCTATAAAAATTGCAATAGAAAATTCGTTTTCTCGCCATAAAATAAAAATGAGCGCACAGTTATCAAAGCGCGTCCAGACATGGGTTCTTGGTGGGCGTTGACATCGCCTGGACACAAAAAAAGAGCCTAATAAAGAGCAGAAGGTGGTTCCAAATGCTATAAAAATTCCGCTCAGTTTGTGTGGGAAATCTCGAGAGAGAGAGTCGAACTTTGCGGTATTAAATTATTCTAGGCAGACCCCTGAAAAAAGTAATCGATGATTAAGGAGGCCGGGACTATGCGCGACTCCTTTAGCCAGGTAGGTTCAGGGTAGTACCATTCAGAAAGCCGATCATGAACGCATTTTGCGCTACATACCTCCGCGAGCCGTACCGAGCGACCGCACTCAGCATCATAAGCAAGGTTTATGCTTCTGACGCTGTCTGCGGTGTGGCGCAGCGGTTATCGCGCCGGTCTTGTATTCCGTCATCTTGGGTTCGAACCCACTCAAGTTCTTACTGTCTCCGGTGCACCTCGGTGGTATTGTGGACCATGAAGGCGTAGACAAATAAACATTTTCTTTCTTCATGCTTTTATTATGTATATATTTCAACCCGGATATTACGACTCATTTCGTATTTAAATAGGCTTTGCGCGTCCGTGCTGAAGATTTATAACTTTTTGTCTACATATTTGGCATGCATTTTGTTTACACTCTTGCAAGTCGAGCACGAAGTTACTTGTCGCAATTTCAGTAGGGTGCGTTATCTTACGATCTTTGTTTTTGAGTTCTAATCTTTGAAAAATCGGGGAGTAAAAATCGGGTGCTATTCTTATACCTGATAATCCGGGAGAAGTTGGGCTTTTTAAGGAGTCATTCCAAAATTTGGGTATTGACAGGTTATATTAAAAAAAATATCAATACTTTAAAATGAAATTCACTATAGCGCGTCGCTTTCAGTGCGTTTACTTCTATTTAAACTAAGAAAATTAAACAATGCACAGATAATATGCAGAAACAGTGTGCAATCTCACATGATATTCCTTGTTTTTCACATGGTGTGGCCAAAGACCGGCTCCGGCACCCACTTTTAAGCATTTCACTCCCACCGCAGTCCCCATCCTTCATTTCCCCAAAATTACCTGAGGTCAAGTGTGGTGAAAAAGCAATTAAAACACGTTAGAAAAAAAAATTACCTCTTCATGTAAGGCAGGTTCTTTCATAACCGAAAACATTGTAGGCGTGATATTTATTAGCTAGGGTATCGGCGCAATATCGTCATGCCAACAGATCACTTGTTCAGTACTTAGCTTACATGAACTTGCTTCCAGTCTCCAAGTATCATCTATGCTCGTTTTGAAGCGAATATACGATCGGCGGTCACGCAAATTAGGAAAGATATATGATCTTCAAACCCGCGACACTGGTGACACACTGAAAGTGATCCTAGAATGTCTTCTAATTTCCTAGACCTTCGCTGGTTTTCACCTCCAAGGAAAGTATCGATGTGCGCGAGCTGCCGATCAGCTCGCGAGTCAGTCGAAGACTGGATTGCCTGTCTTGTCCTTGTGGGTGAGCAGTATCCACCGATCCCCACAAATGTCACCTCATTGAATGAAACGACCAATTCAAAGTCTGATTTACTCTATTCAATGAAGCGTGTGTATATTTCACAGTGTAAATGTGTATGCATTAAAATTAGTTACATGCTGCATGAGTCCACAGAAAGCAGCAGGAATGGTAGAAAGTTTGCGTTGCATGCTCTTGTAGATATTAGCTACATTGTGCCTGCTATTCTTTATCCTCAACATGTGGCTATGTTTGTTTCCTCCAGCTCCGTCAATCCACAGGCTTTAAGCTGTTTGAAATGTAATGACTAAACTAAAACTTCTAGTGTTTCGGAATTCACATTTGTTTTGTGATACCATATTCAGATGCGTCAATTAGATATGTTCAATACGGGGGAATTAGAAACAATAAAAAAGAAACCGGCGAAGATCATGCTAGACAATGCGGAAAGCTTTCACTGCAACCATTTTTTTGGGGGTGGTAGCACTTGGGGCCACCCCTTCCGGGACCATATTGCTCCGGGACCGTACTGTCCGGGACCATTATACGGCGGTAGCCGTTTATGGTTGAAGGTCGCGAAAAATGCGGCTAATAAATAAAATAAACAAAACGCACTTAGGAAGTTGAAGGCGCCCCTTTAGATCTATCGCCACAAAAGAAGTACTTGCTGAACATGTCCGAAGTTTCGGCAGAGATCATTAATACGAATTGTATCAACACCAGGAGATTTCTTGCGTCTTAAAGAAAACAAAATTGGAGTGTAATTCGTCTATCGTGAGAAGAGGAAGAAATTCTGAGTTCGATCCACTAATATTAGCGCTCGAGGCAAGCGGTTTGAAATCACTGTCTATCGCAAAGCCCGATGACGCAGCAAAACGTTTGTTAAAGTCGTTCACTACCGAATCGCAGATCTGTGCCGAAGTGTTTTTGAAGGGAGTCAAGAAGCGAAGCCTTCCTCCACGCCCTGTAAAAGAATTAATGAGCTTCGATATTAATACATGTTCGATCGTTGCCTCAAAGAATCTTTGCTGAAAGTAGCTTCGTTTGGCAGACCGTATAATTGCATTAGCTTTGTTCCGAGCGCTTCTGATACTGTGCTATTAACCGCAAATTGTTTGGTGAACGACGGGAACGTAGCTACAGCGTATCTTTTTGTTTGATTGCAGCCATACATACCAGAATTAAACCACGGCTTATAAGACCGTCGTTCGAAATTAACCTCTTTCTTGGCGGCACAATAAAAGGTGATTGGAAGGCCCCGACGAAAGCTTCATAAACACTGGAAGGTTCTACGGATATCAATAGTTCGTTCCAGTCAAAGGCTGCGACCAAAGCGTCGAATTTTGCCGTAACCGTAATTGAGATACACGGAACAATAGCGCCTGGTTCCTTCCGTTTCGGGTGCCTGCGCGTCTAAATGACATCCAACAAAGTAATGATCGGATAGTTTATGAGTAATTCGGCGGATTTCACAGACAAATCCGGAGCACGAATATTGATATGGCCAATACAGGAAACTACTAATTTTTCAACCACATAGTTCTTCTCTAGTGGGGTAAGGTGATAATATTTTCAAAGCCATATTTTGAGATATAGAGTCAGATAATCACGGAACTATCGATTTATTAGGTTTAAGAGTATCAATATTTAAATCGCCAATGACGCAAAAATTGTCCTTCCGAACAAAACTGCTTAAGCACAACATCTAGTTCAGCAAGAAAGAAGGAAACATTTTCTGAGGGAGGCCTGTAAACCGCTAACAGAAAATGAAGAAAACCTGGCAAAGAAATTTGAACAGCCAGTGTTTCTGCGTGAACGAGAGATAGGCTCCGAGTCGAGCAGTAAGCATTTATCTTTAACGTATATAGCAATCCCACCACCTATACCATAATAACGGGTGTAATATGACTCCTTATATGCATCGAGAATAAATTGATTGCATATTGCAAAGATGACGCACCAATTTCTGTTAGAACGAAAACATCTATCGACGCGGTAAAGGTATTAAATTACTCCACGAAACTCAACCCAGTGTTTACGGAAACTTCGGATATTTACATGAATAAGTGTTAAAGAGTTGATTACAAAGAGGGCCCAAAAGCTGAATAAATGAACTGATGTCTGGAACAGAAAAAACAAGTAGTAACGTTTTACACCAGCTGCAGAAGGTCGTTTTTTGTGTTGATTCGAATGGCTGGCGCGCCTTCGGCTCTTCTAGCAAAAATCTTAGAGTTCTTGGTCCACACAAAGCGGTATCTTTTCTCTTTGGCCCCCGTCATCGCAAGCCAAAAAGGCTCCTTATTCACAGATGTAAGGTTGTTGTTGAAGAATAACTTGGGGTGTAGGCTTTCTGACTGCTAAAGCCTGTGGGAGTTTACCACGTGCCGCCATCCAAGCGTCTTTTAGGGCGACAGAAGGCGAAGCGAATCGAAATAACCGGAACTGAGTCCGACTTTTATGGTGAGACGGTGTATTGCCAGGATGTCCGACGACTGAGGTGTTGAAATGTTAAGGGCTTAGCGAGATCGCTTATCGACGTTCATTAAATCCTCACCATGAGATAGACGGATGACCATGCAGTTCCATGTTGGAACGGCGACTGTATTGCGGCATATCATTAAGCTCGTCTTTCAGTCGTTCAATGGTCTATGACTGCTATGTCATTATTGCCTTAACCGTGTTAACCTCCTTTTGCAGTTATTTAACTGCTTCCTCATTTGTCATAGCCAGAGCGAGCACGGAATCGTACTTCGAGGTAAAAGAGCCAACGGTCGTTTCTAATCCTTCGACCGTGCTGCGGAGCTCTTAGACAACTGGTTTTCTTATTATTTATTATTATTTATTCGGTAATACTGCCAGCATTTTGTAGAACGCCCAGCCAACAACTGTAAGGCCAACAACTGATCAACCTTAGATGGTAGAGGCGACAGCGTCGCCACACTTGTCCTCAATGAAAGGAGACGAGTTAAGGGTGGCTTCTATTGATGCCAGCTGGACTGCATGGTGAAAGCTGCATGATCTACAATCTCCTCCTGCTGCCGTCGGTATGGGAGGAGTCCTTAACTGAAACGTTGCCGCTAACATAGGATTCTCCTGGAGGGCGGCGCCGGTACGGCAAGGGGAACACTTCCAAGTGTTCCGCCTGACAGCGCCCATTCCCGCGAACGTCCCACCTGCGACGCCCGAAGAGGACTTACCAACATGGTAATCCCCTTCGGCAAGACGCACACGTCTTGCCGAATAATAATAATAATAATAATAATAACTTATTCGGCTTGTTTTTTCATCAGCACGTAAGAGGCGGGTCAGTCGAAGCCAGGGTTGGCTTGTGCGACTAGACCCCGTAGTGATGAGACTGATTGTTCTCAGGCGCGAATACAAGACAGCTATACACAATTTAAAGTTGTTCACAGGTTACGCACACAACTAAATGAGTACTTGGGCTTATATACAACATCGAGTGCACCAGGACGCATATAGACGTACATGCCTAGATCTACACATAAATATACATTTAAATACATATATACACTTAAACATCATGCGGACATATAGGCTGATGGTCGAACATTCACTTACATGCAAACAATAACCACCCCCTGTCGGTTCTTGAGAGATTACAGTCGTGCATAATTCAATCGGCTGCTACTAGCACAATTGTTTTATGCGTTTTTTTAGGACACGTTGAGAGTCGATTTGATCAAGAAAGTCTGGTAATTTGTTAAATATGCGAGGAACATAATACGACCGAACACTTTTTCCATATTTGGTGTATACGCGAGGAATTATAAAATGTTCACTGTTTCTTATAGAGCGCTGGACAGTTCGAGGTATTTTAAATTGACTGAGCCAATAATGTCTTAGGATGACGCATCTATGAAAAAGGGGTAGAAAACGCGGCAGACCCACATAAGAAAATATATCATCGTCCTGGTTTAGATTCGGATTATATGCAACGTTTTTCGCGATGTTTCTCAGAATTGCGTCAATTTTCGTTCTCCAGAGGGTTGAGCAATTGGCAAAGATTGTAATTCCATAGCGAAGAACTCCGTACGCAAGAGCATTCACGACTGTCTTTCTGACGGAGATTGGGAGGAACGTTTTTGTATGGTATAACAGACAAGATACACCTCGTAGTCTTTTAGCCAGATAATCAAGGTGTGTGTTCCAGGAGAGATCGCTATCGAAGAAAAGTCCCAAGTATTTGACTGTATTGTGGTATCGAATGGGTGTACAGGTGCAAGATACACAAGACGAGGAATGTAATATAAAAGGGATGTCTATGCACTGTCGTTTAAGTGGATTGCGGAAACAAATAAGCTTTGTTTTTTGTACATTCACACTGATTTGATTGGCTTCAAACCAGTCCATGACTTTCGTAGAATTTATTTGTAGAGTGTTTATTGCACTGCGCAGGCTGACATGAGTGGATAACAGCAATGTGTCATCTGCGTATTGAAAAACTGAGCATCTTGATGTTAATCTAGCAAGATCGTTGACGTAGATATTAAACAACAGGGGGGACAAAACTGACCCTTGTGGTACACCGGACTTGAGAGATACCTTATCACTTTTTTCATTGCAAACCATTACCTGCTGCGATCTGTTTGTCAAAAAGTTTTGAAGCAGCAAAAAGAAAGGACCTCGAAATCCGTAGTTGTAAAGTTTGTTCAAGAGTATTTGGTGACTGATGGAATCAAATGCTTTGGATACGTCTAGAAAAAGGGCACATGTAAATTGATTATTGTCGAACGACGTGTGCAAGATATCAGACATGTCCTCAAGTAAGGATTGAGTGCTGCGGCCGGCAATAAAACCGTATTGGTTAGGCGATATAAGGTTGTATTTATCAAGAAAGTCGTTCATCGATTTTAAAATATGTTTCTCCAGAACCAACGCCAAACACGGAAGAATAGAAATGGGACGATAGTTTTTTACATCGTCACGTGCGCCATTCTTATAAAGGGGCCTTACGATTGCGCTTTTGAAATTTAGGGAAAAACTCCAGTGAGAATGATTCCATTTAGTATGTGGAGAATAACATTTTTTAAAACGTGAAAATTGCGGCGCAAATCGCTCAGTTTTATGTTATCTACGCCAGGGGTTTTCTGAGGCCGGAAGCTAAATAGCAGCGTATGCAGATCTTTTTCCGTCATGTTTGGGAGATAGGCAGTGTTTAAACAAGATTTTTCTTGATTGCCTGTCGTAATTTGTCCATGGCAAGATACGCCAGAATACAATACAATACAATAATACAGTAATACTACTGCTAATAAATTATTATTATTATTATTATCATACTCTTCCAAGCATAACAATACGTAACGTTAAATAGGGCGCACATTATTTTGTTCACTTTTCTTGCTTCGCTATTCGTTCTTCGAACTTCTTAATGACTAATGACGGAATCTCATTGGCTGCGTAGTAATAATAAGGTGCTCGGGACTCGCCACACCCTGCCCTTTTTAAGGTATAAGTGACCATAGATAATAACGAAAACCTTCTGTTGCTGAACATTTTGAAGCAACCCGAGACTGAGGAATACGAAAGTTGACACCAAGAGAAGGAGAACGTCCCAAGACGGAGGGACATGACTTGCGTCTTGAAGAATTAACGAGCAGAACGTAAGGGCGCAAGTGAGCCTAGTGTCTTAAAGGAAAAGTCTATGCAGGGTGTCCCAAGCTGACCTTCCACTGTAAAACGAACCGAAACAATTAATGTCTGCACAAAGAAAGCTCAAAACTTTCACCGAATGTCCACTGAGCAGGTCGGTTTCACCGTGGGAAATTTCAAGGCGTAGGTCCCTTCTTGTAAAAATGAGGGCAAAACACTTGCCGATCTCAAGGCTGCGCGCCCACGTGGTCTTCCCATTCAGCGACGCTAGCAAGGCCCATTAGACGCTAGTGCAGAGCCAAGCTTATTGAGGAGAGTTTGGCCATACATTGGTTTGAAGAGGCGAGCATCTCGGGGCCAACCACAGGGCCGCGAAACAGCTCTGAAGCGGTGGTCGTGTGCCTCTAAATTCCAGACACGACTATACTGCGTCTCACCTTATGCGCGAGCAAAAGGCAAAACCGAAGCGCGGAGCACGGAAGCTCCAGCAGCTCAGGCTGTGCTCGAGCGCGCGAGCTGGGAGAAATGCAGTAAAGCGCTGGTCTCGGTGCCTCATAAAGCTTTGGCTCTCATGCTGGAAGATAAAGTGAAACGAAGTGAGTAATTCTGAGCTGCGCCGTGCGGCAGACTCCGCGCCTCAAGACGCCTGCGCACCCACTCCTTGCACTGCTGTTCAGCCAGTCTCAGTGACGTTGGGCCTCAGCAGTGCAGACAAAGGCGTGGGCACGAGAGGGTTTGAAAGTGCCTCCTATGCACGAGGTCTCAGTGCACACGTGCGTTGTCGCTGAGCTAGGCTCACGTGCCTGTCAGGGTTTGCTCACTCGCAGACATTTGTGAGATGGCGCAGAGGTCTTCCTGATTGGTCGACGCTGCTGTCACAAATTTAGCCACGGCGTTTGGCGCGGGGGTATCTGGCGCGGTGGCTCTTGCCCCGCCTATTGTCCAAATCCTCTCTAATATACGGCTCTGGACGCTAGGGGCAGGAGCCGTATATTAGGAGAGTTTGGACAATAGGCGGAGCAAAGGCCGCCGCCAGCGCCGAATATTCCCCCACGCTTAGAGCGTAAACTAAATTTGTGACACAGCGTCGACCAATCAGGAGACCTCTACTCCATCTCACAAATGTCTGCAGTGAAGACAAAGGCACAGGCGCGTGAGCCTAGCTCAGCGAAACGCTTTTGTTTGTACGAGACCTCGTGCATAGGAGGCACTTTCCAAAGCCACGCGCTCGTGCCCATGCCTTTGTCTGCACTGCTAGAACAGCGTCCTGAGACTGGCTGAAAGAAAGCAGTGCAAAGGGTGGGGTGCGCGAGCGTCTTGAGACGCGGAGTCCCGCTCGGCACGGCTCAAATTATACTTCGTTTCACTTTATCTGCGAGCGAAGCCAAAGCTAGAAGCGCGAGACCAGCGCTTTTTGCATTTCTCCCCAGCTCGCGCGCTCGAGCAAGCCTGAACGCACGGAGCTTCCGTGCTCGCGCTTCCAGTTTTGCCTTCGCTCGCACATAAGGTGAAACGAAGTATAGTCGTGTCACAAATTTAGAGCACACGACCACCGCTAGGGGCTGTTTCGCGGCCTGTGGTTGGCCCCGAGATGCTCGCCTATTCAAACCAATGTAGCTGGTCAAACTCTCTCAATAAATGGTTTGGAGTTGTTCGTAGCGCCATCTTCGATAAGCAGAGCGAGCAGACAACAGTGTGCGTCGTCTGCTTGCTTCGCCTATCGAAGAGATGGCGCGACAAGTAAATAGCGTCGTTAGCTTCGGTCGTCTGCGAACGCGCCCAACCTTGACTTTGGCAAGCTTTTTGTTCTCATCTTTAACAGCAAGGGAAACTGCGCCTTGAAATTTCCCACGCTGAAACTGATCTCATGCTCGGTGCACATTCGGTGCAAGTTTGAGCTTCTTTGCGGGCGCCGGTTTTTCAGGCTCGTTTTTCAACGAAAGGTCTGCTTCTGCTACCCTAAATTTGAAACCTGTTTTTTTTTCCCACTTTTTATAGCCACTTTTTTGTTTTGGGCGTGTTTTTTTGTTGTTTTTAATACACGAAACTTTAAAGACTGAACGATGAGCTCTGTTCACATCTTGCTTCGCTGCTTGCACGCGCATGTTCTCAGCCAGACATGGAAAGTAACCCGTTACAAGTAACGGATTACTTGTAATCCGTTACTTTTTAAAGTAATTTTGTAATTGACACGTTACTTTTTTGCGGCAGTAATTTGTAATGTAATTTTGTTACAAAATATTGGTAACGGGGATTACATTAATTACTCGTTACTTTTTAGAAATATTAACGTTATACAGAACCTGGTGCGATATGAGTGTGCAACCATCCGCTCGACCAGAGCTCAAAAAACGAGCGCTCGGCCCATGCATTTTTTCAGTACGGCATGCAACTCTACTGTATTTACTTGCATAAGCTGACAGTGCGTAAAAGCCAGAGCCATGGGACCGCATTTTTGAGACGTTGCGCTCAAGCTTGAAACCCCATTTCAAATGGGAGCTTTCGCAGATCGGTATCTCACCTCCAAATCACCTAGCGAGAGGTAGACGCTGCTACTGAGCATGCGCACCGCTTTGCTTGGTCTGCAGAATTCAGGGAGCTGGCGGGATGGCAAGTGTAATTGTAGCTTTCGCTGCCTTGTCAGCTCATGGTTGAACAGAGTGCGCCTACATTCTTTCTTTTAGATACAATATTTTATTTTCACAAGAACTACCTGAATGCGGGCGTATAAGAAAGGGAAAGGAGAATTGCAGAACATTTTTTTTGAAAACATCAAAATTGTTCCTACTGTTTTCTTCATAAGCGTACGGGAAAAGTAACGTGAAAAGTAATTTGAAACGTAACGAGTAAAGTAATCCGTTACTTTTCAGCGAAAGTAATTTGTAACGGTAAATAATTACATTTGAGGCTCAGTAATTTGTAATTGTAATCCATTACATTTTTGAAGTAAGGAGCACAAGTCTGTTCAGAGCCAACTTTAGTCAGTGACTATATTTGAATAGTCGCTATCTGACACTTTAAGAAACACATGGCGTGGCTAATCCCGATCATCTTATATATCGCCCGTAGCCAATGATATTGCGACCTTAGTCGCTCAGAACGTCGAAGAACGACTCACGAAGCAATAAGAGTGCACTACGTAATGAGTAGATTACGTGTTTTTTTTTTATTAATAAAAATTCCGAAGGTGTTTTTCAGGGATTATTTTTTTCTTTTGCTAGATATTAGAGGTTTATAGGAGTTTACTTTTTGTTAGATTTTCAATTCTTTGAAATTCGGAGTTTAATTTTTTAGTATTCCCAATTTTTGGAATATTCGAAATAGACATGAAGGGTGTTCGGACAAAACCGTACCGTAAATTTATAAACAGTCACCGGTATAGAAAGATATTTCTGCAGATCCATTCGGCATTGACGGCCTCCCAATTGGTAGTACTAACTGCCCCACTACGAATCTTGGAAACCAGTGGAGCTTAATAAACGTCGGTACCTTGAAATAGCCAAGCTCCCGAACGTAGTTCATTGGAAGCTTTAAAAGCTTCCTGGTACTCTCCCCTTTCCTATGAAATCTACAGGTTCATGACTTTCACTCTTATCAAAACACAACTTCTCCTCGGTCCAAGATGCGCAGATAATATGGTATAAACTTGAAACCGGAACAGTGGCTCTTGTGGGGGCCGAGAAGTACATAGATTCGCTGTACTGAACGAACCTGGACAAACAGAAAACTCGCCTTTGTAAAAAAACAGAAAAAAGAATATTTAATGTTTGTTCTGTTTTGGAGGACCCCTATCCTTTTTCTCTGACAAACTTTATTCGTAAAATACCGTTGTTTTTGCTTTTCGTTTTGCCACCGTGATCTTGAAATTCTGTAGATTGTCGGATAAGTCCGAAATTGACAAAAAAAACTGTATCGACGAGTGTTTTTCGGATTTATCCGAAGACACAAAATCTTAGTAATAAGCCACGTCCCACGTTTCTGAAGCTCCAAGTAAATATACGCACTCAACTATATATGCAGCGAGCTACCGTGGAATGAAGCTGTCGGAGGTGAACTTCACTAGGCGATTTTTTTCTTTTTGGAGGCCATGTGAGTTTATCCTCGGTGTTATAACACAGCCCTAGATGGCAGTACTTGCTGGCACGATGCTCGCAGTTGCTCTGGAATTGAGCTCTTTGCTTAGATGTTACCCCTAGCGCCGTGCGAAAAAAAGAAAAAAAAGAAAGAAGAAATGTTTCGCGCATCGGTGTTTCTCGGAAACCTCGCCGTATCATGAATCAAGGAAGGTGTCTCCCAGCCCGTATAATGACGCACAAACTCGCTCTTCACTGGCGTTGTAGCAGCCGAGAGGATTTTTCCCCGACTTGGGTTATAATTTGGAAGCATGCTGTTTCCGTGGCTTCTTACAGGCGCAGAGTAAATATCTCGGGAGTCAAACCAATATATAAAGAACACATACCCTTTCAAATAGATGTGTGAAAAAGCAAAAGGGCATCTTTTAAGTTGGTTCGATAATATTTATACTGAAATAAGGGTAATACCGCAGGCTAACAAGTAAACGATCATACAGAAACGAAAAAAACAAACAAGACAAGCAAAGAAAAAAAAAAAAGAACAACAACAATATAATTGAGACGTTCTTACGCTGTCCATTTTTTCTTTATTTTGGGGTTTGTCTCGTTTTTTAAGATAATACGCATACATTTTTTTAACGAAATAATACACGACGATTTAATAGCTGTCTACCAATACAAATATAACTTCTATACTTGTTTCCTCACAAGCCAGAGCACAGTCAGGGTGAAAAGACATATGAA
Source organism: Ixodes ricinus (assembly GCA_037355805.1). Taxonomy (NCBI): domain Eukaryota; kingdom Metazoa; phylum Arthropoda; class Arachnida; order Ixodida; family Ixodidae; genus Ixodes; species Ixodes ricinus. Next base: position 25,808 of record JAZHYW010056942.1, read on the forward strand.
CACAGACTAAAAGTGCTACGCCACGTGACATCCACTTAGCTTGATAGGGTCAGTCGATGATAACGCACACAATGGATGGCAGCCATTATGCAGACCCTATATCTTAGATTAGGGGTGGGGGTGCAGCCTCATAATCTCCTCCCTTCCCACTCCTCTGTCAGCACCTGTCACTGAATTGAAGACAGCGACGTCGTCACGTTGTAGTTTTGGAGCTCCTTGATAGGTAGCATTGATTTCACTGTAAATCTGCTGCACCTTTATAGCAAAACAAAGTATAATATTTATTACACCATAAAACTACCTTTTCTTAACAAAAAGAAGAAAATACTTCTCATGTTGGTGGATCATGTAACACGTAGCAGGTTTGGATAGCACGCGTTGGTTTTCAGTCCCAAAGATCGCAGACGAGACCTAAATTTCCCTTACTTGTTAGCTATTCTTTCTTAGGGTTCAAGAGAGTGGCTGTTGGGGTTAGTTGGTTGGTCATTTTGTAAAACTTGCTCGCGCGCAGCAAAGACGACGCGCCTCGTTTGTGTACTGTCGTGCCTTCGTCATCGTCTTTGCTGCGCACGCGCAAGTTAGGGTGACCGGTGGTCGCGTGCAAGGCGTGGCTTGACCCCGAGACGTCCTTTTCGAAACAAAACTAAAAATAGAATGACCTATTTGAAATAAAATAATTTCTGTGTAAGTCGCCGGTTAGTTTCTTTCGAGGTGGAACAACCGACCAAATATATCTGAAGCGTCCTAAGTTGTTCCTGGCCTAAAACGCATTGTCAGTAGCAGAACGTCGCAGAGATATCAGCATGACGTAATCTGACGAGAGAGAAGAGCGAGAGAGAGAGAGAATAGAAAGAGAAAGGGTGTTTTTGATTAAAATTAAGACGTCCTTGATAACTAGGGTTCCACGTTTTCGGAGTTTATTTTTCGTCAAATTCGCGATAGTGTTTTTTCGGAATTTTTTTTTTTGCCCACGATTCGGAGTTTATTTTATTTGGTTTGATTCCCAATTATCAGAAATTCGGAGTTTAATTTCGCAGTGTTTCCTATTAAAAATATGTAAATCAATATTAACAAAATACAAACGTATGCCAGATGAAAAAAATAAAACGCGCTTGTATCAATTAAAAGTTCGTCAGCTGAATTTGGCGTTACTGCCCATTGCCATTGGCAATACTAATTTATCCCACGATAAAAGTTGCACACAAGTGTTGCTTCGATAAACGTCGATACCTTAAAATCAATAAACTCCCGGAGGTAGTCGCTAGAAAGCCCGTAGCCATCCCATCCTTTTCCATCAATCTAGCGCGCAGCCGCGTGAGGTGGAGTGGCTCAGGATGTAATAGAGAAGTTTCGCTTACTCTCGCCCGCGACCGCCAAGCAGGCACTATCCGGTATGGGCGACGAAAAAAATATCGAAACGTTTCAACCCGGCAAATAGTAAAAAAATAGAGGAGGCAAAACGAGAATGTGTGACGGTTACGTTTATGTCCTAAATGCCTTCTATCGGCGTGGCGACGGCAAAACAATGTTTTCGCCCATACTGGAAGTGACGACAATCCAAGATGGCGGCGCCCTTGAGGAAAAGGAAGACCTTTTTTGTGTACTCGCCCCCAGCCACCTGATAGGCGTATCCGGTATGGGCGACGAAAAAATAATCCAACGTTTCAACCTGCAAATAGTAAAAAAATAAAGGGGATGCAAAAACGAGAAAGTGTGACGGTTACGCTTATATCCTAAATGCCCTCCATTGGCGTAGCAAAGGTAAAACAATGTTTTCGCCTCATACTGGAAGTGACGTCAATTCAAGATGGCGGCGCACTAGCAGAAAAGGTCTATACAATCTCTATGGTTCTGAAAAAAATTTGGAGGTTTTACGTGCCAAACCAACGACGGGCATCTGGCACGCCCCAGCGGAGGACTGAGGATTAATTTGGACCACCTGGGGATCTTTTTGACGTGCAACCGAAAGCTCGGTTACACGGCGCCTTCTCAGCAATAAGCCTCCGTCAGATTGCGGGCACCTCGGCCGGGATTCGAACCCGCCACATAAGTATCCGTAGGCCAGCGTTCTCGCCTCGGAGCCAGCGAGGCGGCTCTCTGCGGTTCTTGAGCTTTCACTGTTACAAAAACATACTCTAACCCAGTGGTTCTCAGCCATTGATGTTTCGGGACCCCTTGTGTATCGGCAGAGATGATGGAGGACCCAACTCGTGGTGAGGGGAAGGGAAAGTATAGGCTAATTATGATGGTGATTTAATAAATGGATATAACTAAGGACTAGTGTGAAGTAAACTTCTCTTATTCACAGATACACGAGAAAACTCGCCCGAAAATTGGAATGTTTCTTCTCAATCTGAGAAAAGACAACTTTTATTTCCGGGCTTGACTGATGAGGCTGGGCCTCGCGGACACCTAGAATGTCTTCGCGGACCCCAAAGGGGCCGCGGACCCCCATTTGAGAACCACTGCTCTAACCTCTTTTTTTTTTTTCGATAGCACAAATCGCATGGCCCAAGTGGAAACCAAAAGAGTGAGCTTTTGTCGTGAGCCGAATGTACAACGACCCGTTGCCCTGAATCAACCTTGACGAGATAAGCGGTAAGACTCCTTTTGACAACTGTCCGAGATTTGAAAGATAATTATGGTGACATTTTCTCAAGACAATCGACCCTGCGCTTACCAAATTGAAAAAAAAAAGTTTTTTTTTTTTTTAAGGGAGGGGGGTAGGAGGAGCGGCATTGGCACATAAAAATTTGAAGTTTATCGGATAAATCCAAATTGGCCAAAAGTTTACCGGCGGGTGTTGTTCGGAGTTTTTTTTTTTATTATTTATCCGAAAACACGGAACCCTATTGATACCAAAGCCGCAGTGCTGAATTTAAGGCGTCACCTAACGATCAATGCGGGACACAGTCAGCAAGAACATTAACCTCAGCTGAACTACGCTGAGACTACTGAGACGAAAAGTGGTCCCGAAGTTGCAGCAAACTGGGGTCGCAGAAGTCGGAGTGTCACGCTGTCGGATATCGCGATCCTGGCGGTCGGTCGTAGAAGTTCTGGCAAAAAGCACGAGCAAACGCGGGTGTCGCTGTCGTCGCGGCGTCCCAACTCCTGGCTTGCCGAAGCTTCCGCGGACTGTCGCTCTGAAGAGCGCCCTGCAGCGGAACAGGCGTCTGCCACAAGTGAGCATCGCTGCTGTGACGCCGCCAGGATCGCGACCGGCGAGAGCGTGGCACTTCTCTGAAGTCATAAGGCGGAAATCGAGGGTCAACTTTTTTTCGGACGTGGCAAGCACATCGGTCGGAGTCTAGTTCCGGGCAGCGTAGCCGAACACTGACGCAGATGTCGAGTCCGATCTGTTTCTCGCATTGGCCATCTCGAGCTGACGCCGAAAATTCAGAACAACGGTTTCGTTACCTAGAAGGAGGTGCTCATTTAGACAGCAGCAAACGTTTGACGTTCGGCTGCGCTCTAAAATTTTGCTTTCGATTTCTTAAGTGTTCACCATTTTCCGACTTCCAGGTTTGACAGGCTTCTTGTTATGAACTCGCTTAGGTTCGACACGAGCAGCGGGAACATTACCCATAGCAATGAAGGTAGATTATTTTTTTGGGGTTCCATTCAGTTGCGGTGCGCATCTAAATTGAGCTTCTGAAAGTTTACGATTGTGGCTGTATGTTACCCCTACCATGTTAAAAAAAGGGCTTGAGGTACACCTAAGCACTTCTTATGAGTTGTGTAGTGCGAAAGCACGCATGCCGTTTATCGCTCCCTTCTTTGATCTGCGGCGTCCAACGCGCTGACCTTGGGCGTGGAACGGTGGAGCCGCTGCCTCGCGGACACGCAGCGCCATCGGGTGGGCGATCGTTCAAACTGTCGTGCGCCTTGCGGCACGAGGAAGGAACAGACAGCTGCGTAGTTCCCAGCAGAACGAACCCCTTGGTTTATTTCATGCGCCGTATATATTGCTACCAGCCGTACAACCGATAAGATGCGAGCGAACGCGGTGATCAGTGATAACACGACAGTGTGATAACGCAGTCAGGATGACACCACTCAAACTAATGCGCAGCGGCCAAAGGGAGCCTCGTCGTCGCGCGCCAGCCAATGGGACTGAAGTGTTAAAGGTGCAGTCGGCTAGCTTTGCGCCTGGTTTCATTAAGATGCTGTTTTGCGTGGTTTCAAAGCTGATGACGTGGGCTCGCTCCATGAAACAGTTAATGCTTTCGCATTAAGAAAAGCTAATGTATATTAATATTGTCCTTTTTTGTTACCACAAGTTTTCTACTAGGATATCCTCCAATAAAAAAAATCTCAGACGGGGGAAACCAGTTCTCAGCCCACTTCGATCTAGATGAGTGTCGTGCCGGTGTGCGGTCGTGTGTCATTACTGTGTGATGCACGTTTAAGATTCCAGGCTAGCAGTGGTACTTGAACTTCCTAAATTTCTCTATGGCTACAACTGAGACACCAGACGCTCGTTGTAGTGTAGCGTCCGGTGTAGTGCAGGACACCTTGTTCATTCTGTGTTGGGACATAAGATGAATGAAAAACGTTCAGCCTTTCCACTCTGGTGAAGAAGAAAGAGCAGCGAAGCTGTACTTCTGTTTTCAGTGGTGGCTTTCCAGGCGAGTGATCTGCTCTTTTTTCGCAAGAGAATCCGAAGCGCTCGACGCCGTGGAACTTTAGGCGATAGCGGCCTCGCGGCGGTTGCGGAACCATTCGCGCTGTTGCGCACATCGCCGCTTAATTGTTCCGTTCCCGCTCTTCTTCCTCCGAAGAAATGTCACCGCCATCTATAAGCGACAGCAGCAACCAGTTGTCTGGTTGCCGAGGCTGCTGGAATGGTTGCCGCGATCTATGAGCGACAGCGGCAAGCAGACAACCGGCAAGAGCGACACTCTCGACAGCTACCGCCATCTATGAGCGACGGCGGCAACCAGAGCGTTGTGTCGACATTCCGTTTGATAGCTCAGACATCATTAATCTTAATTAAAAGTTCGATTACTTTTTTTTATTCCGGCGCGCATACGTAGGTGCTTGCATGTTCCTAAAACTTAGCCGAAAAGAACGAACGGGAGCCATTTTGAAGGAGCGAAGAACGAAGTGATGTTTATACATGGTGTTCCAAGGTAAACATAAATAACTAATGGCGGAACTTCCTGTGGCCGAGATACATTCCGGTTGACCAGTTTCTTGTGTATGTTTCAATGAGCAAGAATGAGCAGCGCGTCTTCTAAGTTTTCTCGGCGGAAAATCGGAAAATGTATGTCGAAAACCAGACGTAAGATAGATCGGTGTGTGTTTCTGGACCATACGGCGACAACAAAAAGCACCGCTCTTTTTATTTGGCCTCCGTGTCGAAGGTTACTTGGCCCTACCTGACGGTCCAGTGGAAACTTCTGTACACGTGAGACATACAACGAAGTCAGACGTCCACGAATCAACCGAGGCATGTAATGTTTTCGCGTTTTTCGTGCACGGGAGATTATGTGTGAGAACAGCATCGCTTCGTCAACTGCGCGGTGTCGCCGTGAGTGTTCGAGCTGGCCGAAGCGAAACTACGCTACGCCTGTCGGACGTAGTTGAAGGAGGGTGCGAATGATCGTGCCACTCGTGCTCGATCGTGCCCGAGAAAAAGCGAGCGGTGCGTTTTCGATGACGAGTAGAGATATCGTGATTGTGACAACATCGACCTACCTCGACGATCCCGTGAATGATATTCACGTTGACTACAGGTGCAGACGCGGACGTCAAAAAGCAATTTTAGATTCTAGAACCCAGGCGATAAGGTAAGAAAACCAGTTTCGCGTCCGACCTAGTTACGATCACTCAACACTCTTGGCGACATATCGCATTTGTACGAACTGTTCTGTTTGGGCAGATACAGACACGACCTATGACACACACAAGCTTTGCTGTGTTTGACGACGTGAGTGAGTAATAAAATCGAAATGAATGGTACCCATGCTGCTTCACGTATCGCTTTAATCGTGTCACATACAAACGCTTTATGGCATGCTGAAAAAAAAAGTGGCTCTCGAACTTCCAAAACGTTGATTTGTCTGAAATTAATATGAAACCGAGCTCCAGGTTCGGTTCCACTGCGAAAAGATTTTGCCTGTTCTGAAGTCCTCTGCTGACACAAACTCTCAAAGTTCACGTTTATTTTTACTTTGTTTGTGAGCTTCTGTTGGAGTTTGTGAGGACTCTCACATAAACCGTCTGTTCGCAAGCTCGTGTGTACACGAAAATTAACGTCAGCAAGTAATTCTGGTCTGAGAATTAGAAAAAAAAAACTGATACAAACTATTTTTTATCTATTAAATATTTTATGCAATAACAAGTTGGTCTGCGTTTTGAAAAAAAGAAAAAAAAGAAACCTGCATTCAGGCTAAAAATAGCTTGGAAACACGAAAGAATAAAACACATTATGTTATATTCTTTTCGTGTTTGTTTACATGCTGTGTTGAAAGAGGCCGGTCTATGTACTGTGTTGAAAAAGAGACAATGAAATATTTATTATTAAAACAAAATATGGATAGACACACTCAGACATGACAGTTCTTTCAAATAGCAACCTGACGTTTATGATGCCTCCTCAATGGGTCAGCGCTTCTCTAGCCCAACCCTTAAAAAAACGAGGAAGAAACTGCGAAGTATGATACTGCAAAATAAAAATATTTGAGATGAACTTGAAGGTGCCGTGTAGCGCGGCGCAGGCATTTTTTGTTTCTGAATGAGTCTGAGAGTACATGGATGAATAATTGTCAGAGATTGATGAAAGTAGGGAGTTTAAAGGTGCTGAATGCGTTTACTAAACCAGAAAAGGTGACATTGACGAGGCATGTTCCCTAAAACATGAGGTTAAACTGCGAACGTGGGAAGCGCTCGATGTTAGGGTCAAAATTCCCTCGGAGCTGTGCACACGGTTATCTTTTCACCGTCTACTTGGTTGTATGCCTAGCGAGCGTTCCCTCCCCGTGGCCCGCGTCTTCATCGGTGCTTGAAGCTTGGAAAGTCATCCAAGCTTCAAGCTTGGATCACCATCTTTCCTTGCGCTTGAAACTGGCAAGTAATAAGATTGTTTACGTTAATTAAAGCATTTTAGAAGTACTGCGCGATTCTTCATAATTTGATCAAGAAGTGTTGCACTTATTTTGATACCTCCAGACTTTGCATGCTCGATGCCTTTCCCGCACTGTCCGTGGATCCAAGGTGCGTTTCTGGTACAACATGCTAGTGTATAGGCAAATTATTGTGACATCAAGTAAATGAGGTCTCTATATTTTATTCAATGACGTCAGGTGAAGTTAAACGGGCACTCAAGTGGATTCAGAGATCGTCTATTTACCGTCATAACCCAATCTAAGGCCCCTAAGCATCCTAAAAACCCCAAATCACATTCAAGAGCAACCGATCTCCCTATTGAAAGTCCAATCAAAGATCGTACCACACCCCTCTTTCTGAGCCGTGGTGCAGAACACCAGGGGCGCCAGAGGACAGGAAGGTAGCAGGGAGGGCACGCGACAGCCAATCATGGGTGACGGCTTCCCGGCGGACTGAATCAACACCACCTAGACTAGAAGGCCTCCGCACTTCTCCTCCTGCTCTCTGACGTCATCGCACCTTGCCCCAGAAATTTCAAAGCTCCTAACTATCTCGCCTCCCGACAGATGGCGCTAGCTGCTACACCGTCGTACTGGTCGTACGCGAACCGGGAGGAAGCCGTCGCCATTTTGCGGGTTGCTGACAGCACGTGCGATGCTTGTTTTTCTGTCATCGTACGGCCGTTCCTTGTTGCAGTACCCGTTTTCGACGAACTTATTTCGTTAACGAATGCATACTGCGACATTGGGCGGTGCTGTGTACCGAACTGTCGAGGGAACTACGACAATGCCTCATCTTCGCCCACATCGAACCGGCATCGCAAGCCCCTGAGCTGCTTGTGTCTGTGGCAGTGTCACAGGATCTCTCCGTTCGCTCCGTTGGTGTCGAATGATGTGTGCATTCCTGGCGAAATTTGTGACGTTCGTGGCTGGATAACCTTCTGGACGACGTGGAGCGCTTCATTGAAAAGAAGGCCCATCAACAGGAGGACAAGGTAGGAAGAATGCTTGGACTGGCTTTCTCATTGCTCGATGACATTTGTGACGATGAGTTGCATGATGATGAGATGATGAGAAGCACTAACGCTATTTTGACTGACCTTACTTGTGATGATTTCATGTGACTGATTTTCATTCAGTCCACACATTCCATTTTTAGTGTAAATAAACATTCAATCATTGAACTTCTGTGCTGCACAAATTATGAACCAGGGTTATAATATCAGAACTCTACTTGTTTTTATTCAATTAAGAGCCAGATTATTTGTAGAAAGCCGTGATAAATAGTATGAAATACTGAAGCTATAGGAATATAATAAACCTCATTATTTTCCTAACCCAATAATTTTTAGCAAACAAAAATACTGAGAGGCACACGGGAAGATTTCTGTAAGTCGGAATTTTTGAGTGTACAAACGTTCGATTATTTTATGACCTGTACATCTTTCCATCAGACCTAATTCGCGACATATTTGGACCGCCAAAATTGAATACTTGGCAGTACCTAGATATATGCTTGTCATTAAAGAATTTGACACTTAGTGCTATATTAGTAAGCACATAGTTGAAGGAAAGTAGCGTAATACAATATTTATTCAGTAAATAGATTGTACATATTAATTCTGTATATACACACATTGAACTACGGCTCTAATATTCAAAATAAATCGCCGAATGGGTTTCCAAATTTACACAGCACAAACTATGCAGCTACCAGAAAAACTATGCAGCTACCAGAAATGATGCCATCACCAGAAAGCAGGGGCATGCTAAACTGTCTAAGCAGAGAAAACTTCAGACGTTGAAATAAAGCTCTAAAATCAATCCCTGTAATGCAAGGCTACTGGTTATCACACTGATTGTATGCTTTGATGAATGTGCCAGTTGTAAATAGCAAGTGTAAGACATGTATGACTTTCAGGTTGACTGTATGTGTGATATGTGGTTGTAAATATCTCGAAGACCTGTATTAAATTCCGTGCGTGTTTTGTAAATGAATGTTAAGTTCATTCTCCAACTGTGCCTGGCGGCGAGTGCCAAATGCGAATAAATGTTCTCTAGAACACTCCCAACTGCCTTTTCATGTGATCGTTCGTTTCACTGCCGTATTTCTTCAATAGCCAGAAACATCTGTTTTCAACTTCCCCGCATACTCAGACCTAACTCAATGGTTTACTAGTCGCACACTACTGGATAACTGTAATGAGCGCCCTCAGAAGTAACTCAAGTAGCTTTAAAGGGCAACTCCGCTCAATTCCGAAAAATTTAGGCTTACATGTGATTCCATTTCACAAAGTACTACTCAACAGCTCTACGTCTTCGGATTCGCGAAATGTTGAATATTATTTGTGTAATCTTAATTTAAACATCAGCTGATACCGAAACCGAAACTTCGGTTGCGTCAGGCAGCATTGGTCTCGTGTCCTCAAAGTCATGGCCACGTCACGTCGAACCACGTGGTCTTGTGACGTTCGTAGGGGCGAGGTAGAGGACACGCGACGCGGGAAGGTCGCTTCGCATGGCGTGGATGGTGATGGCCCGGGGGAGAGGGGGAAGGGCAGAACACGAAAGAGGAGAGGGGGAGCGGAGAAACCGGACATGCGATAAACGCGCAGGGCAGCGCAAACTAGCGCATCCGCGTTACGGTGATCACGTGGACGCCGTAGAGCCAACACCGGGAGGAGAAACTCATGACGTCATCGTTCAATTTCGCTCTGAGAAGTAAAAACAACCAAAACGTGAGAATGACGTAGTCATGCCTTTGGCGTAGTGGTTCAACGTTGGCCGCTCCAACCCCGTCGCATTGACTGCGCTGACGATTGCGCCTCACGTCGCACGCTAGAGTTGGCAGATTTCGGCGACTTGGCTCGTTTGAAAGTTTGCTGGCCAGTTTATTAAATATATAGACGGAATTAGATCGTAATATTTGACATGGGGTCTTCCTATATAATACTGAAGAGGGCTGCATAGTTTTCTAAATATCAAAAATGAAGCGGAGTTGCCCTTTAAAGAAAAAAGCGTACCGCGTCGGCTCGCGCGTCTCGCTGCGCAAGCGGCGGATCGGAGGGGCTTGGTGCGGTGACGTCACGGGGCGAGTGCGGGGCCTTCTCAGTCCAGGTGGTGTTGACTGAATACGCGCGCCTTCGAAAAATCAGTACGCCGGAAGCCGTCACTCGTGATTGGTTGTCGCGTGCCCTCCCCTGCTACCTTCCTGTCCGCTGGCGCCCCTGGTGTTCTGCACAACGGCGCAGAAAGAGGGGTGCGGTACGATCTTTGATTGGGCTTTTAATAGGGAAATCGGCCACTCTTGAATGTGATTTGGAGTTTTTTACGGTGCTTAGAACCCTGGCCTGAAAGACAAGGAGGGACAGCACAAACAAAATTCTGAACACAGCATTCAAGCTTTTCATTTGTGATCTCCTTCTCATGCCCCAGAGTTACAATGCCTGACACTCATAGTTAATGCAAGGCATGAATACTATTAGGATGGTCCTGTAAATTTATCTACTGGTTCTGCATCATGTTACTCTCATACCACCTTTAATTGTCAATTGCCGAGAAGATATCTTTGAGGGCAAGCTGAGGAGTTAGCAACATATGCCAAGACCTCTAACCAACATTCCAAATGTTGATATTAATATTATTATTATTAGCGTAATAAACATAACTAATAAAAGACAACAATAAACCACAAATTTAAGAAAAAAAGTTTCTGCAGACACTAATAGTTTCAGGATTAAAACTTATCAGAATAATTTTATCAAGTGAAACAATCACATTTACTTGAGAGTCACAGTTCTATACAGCATACTAGAAAAAAATGATCAGAATAAAACAAGTCCTTTGTAGGTTATGAGCAAGCTCACCGTCAACTAACAAGCGAGTTCAACTCATCGGGCACACTAAATCATCAAATTGCGGTTCACGCATCATAGGTACAGTTATGGCTCGTTTATATGGACCCTACTAATATGGATACCCTGCTATATGGACACCATTTTTGGACAAATTGAGGAAATACATGTATTTTAGAGTGCAGCTCTTTGGCGTCCACTTCCGGGCTTCGCGGCGTCGCCGTCAGCGTAACCGCCCCGCTAAATTTAGCGGGAAATTGATTTGCGTGTTGAGGTCACGTGACTTCAATTTTCGCGCTAAATTTAGCGGGCAAAATGACGTCACATGACTTCGTGTCACGTCACGCGCAGCATTGAGCAAATTCACTTTCTCCGCTAGATTTAGCGGGAAAATTTACGTCACGTGACCTCAGCACCAATTCAGTTCCCCCACATTTAGCGGGGAACTTGACGTCCCATGACTTTGTTTCACGTCAGCCATGAACAAATTCAGTTTCACCACTAGATTTAACGAAAAAACTGACGTCACGTGACCTCAACACTGTACGGAGGAGGAGGAGGGGCATACCTTCTCCTCTGTACCCTCCCTCCTCTTCCTCAAGAGGTGCTCTTCTAATTCGGCATTACAAAGAATTCTAAACGTCTTTCTTTTTTTTTTTTAATGACATGCAAACATGTATGGTGTTACTGTCAAAACGGTCCTTGACGATGCCTTGGGTTCAGTAAAATGCTACAGGGAGAAAATGAACATATATGATTAAAAATATTCAGCTAAAATGGCTTGTTTTACCTGGAAGTTGTGGCTACTGGCCATGACACGTTGTTGTTACAGTGACTGTATGGTTGGTTACACTAATTACTTGACCCTATCCAAACATAACTGGTTGGTTAAGCAGGTTGATTCAAACAGTGTTCGTAGCGTACACGAGGGACAAGAAAAGGTTTGAGGGAGTCTAGAAAAATGAGTACACGTCAGACGAAATCAGTGGCGTCACTTAAAGGGGGGGGGGGGAGGAGGACCGCCCCGGGTGATGCGCTCAGGGGGGTGTTCCGGCAGGCAACGAGCTGGCGTCGAAGAGGGGGTGGGGGGCGGGGGCGGGGGGCGGAGGGAGGGGGGGAGGGGGTGTCGCGGCGTCCGGATCACCGTCCCGGGGGCCGCTGACCCTAGTGACGCCACTGGACGAAATAAACTCAACTTGACTGATCTCTGCCTGTTTCCAAGCTCTATCGGGCTTGAGCACATGACTGAAGCTTGCTAAAGGTTTTAAAACATCTCGAACACCCAACAGTTCAGAGGAGAGACGCACGAACAACGGGGACGTCTTTCAGCCGTCTGACATTATCGCGAGTCATCGCGTGCATTTGGAGAGTGCGCGAGCTCCTGCTTTGGAATGCACCCGGGCTGTACGGCATTCGAGCGGCAAAAGTACCTATAATGACTACTGGCTTGAGCTTGTAGCGCAGCGTAATAAAGGCAGCGTACTTGTCCTTGAAACTAAAGTCCCTTGATACTTCTTTTACAAGTAACGACAACCAATGCAAATGACAAAGCACATTCCGGTGGAACAAAAATGGCGGCATTCAGTTCGAACCTCAGCTGTGCGCCGCCATTCGCTTCCTAAAACCTGCGCCGTCACGCAGTCGGCGCTTCAATGAGTATCGCTACTTGTAGGAAGCCCTTATTTAGGGGCTTCACTGGAAACAGGCCAACGGGGAGGTCCTTGTAAAGTTGCATAAACATAAAGTTTAGTACAAAAAAAAAAGAAAAAAAATATTATAACAAAAACTTATTGACACGACGATTCTCGTGTGTTTCACGATATTGTTATCGCAAAAGGAACTTCTGATAAGTGTCAACGAGCGTCTGAGTCGCACTTCGCAGAGAAGACTAGCTCGGACGGTGATCTGACCAATGTAGACAAAGCCACAGGTAAGCAGCTGTGCGTGATCACATGACGGGACAAACCGAAACGAAACAAGTGAGCTCGAAAGGAAGTGCGTATTTCTCAAAACAAAATATTAAATCTCGAGATTTGGCCCTTTGTCTCGTATAAAATGAAGTTGTAAATATATTTGACGTTTGACAAATTAAATACACTTGCGTTCCCTCAAGGTAAAAAAAAGTTGTTTTTCTAAAACTGATTAGATCTGCCCTAAATTTACGTGCAGTCCAACAAGACATGCGTCTCTATCATGTCTGCCCCATGCTAACCATGCTACGCCCCCCCCCCCCCCTCCCCCTTTTGCGGAACCATCCGAAACGACGTGACGTTGTTGAAGACGTTATGGAAATCGCGGAAACTGCGTCCAAGACAAGCAGGTTTTGCTGTCGAGTGCCAGCCGACCTTCATCCTGGTTTTGTATTACCCCGTGTCAGTAACATAGCAGCGACATCGCAATGGCACGGGAGCAGCACAAATAGAAAATAAATGATGGAAAATCTGGCTTCCTCCGCGCCATTCTGCGATATGCTGTGCGGAGAAGAAAACACGTTACTTGGAACCGCAGTGCGTTGTAACCGCAGTGCGTTGTAACCGCAGTGCGTTGTAAACGAAGACTGGAATTGTTGCCGATGTGACCGCGTGACCATGTGCTCGCCTATCAGTGTGATTTGTAACAGCAAGATGAGATGACGTGGACTGTCGGGCATTAATGCCGCTAGCCGGGCTGTGATCAGAGGGGCGGGGTGTTACAGGTTCATATTCTGCTTTACATCAAAGAGTTTAAGGCCGCTTGAGGGATCACGGCGAAATCGATCGACCTGCGGATTGTCATGTTGGTACGCATGGTCTGAACCGTAGATCCTATTGTACAATGGCCAATGTGACTGTCGTTTGCGATGTCCTGTTGTCCCCTCCCCGAGAGCGATAGCGCTCTGGGGGAAGGACTGGACAGTCTTGAAATATGACGGAAAGTGCGTATATTTACAGTTTGGAATTTTAGCATTGGGTGGATAGTAGGCAAAATCGACAAAAAAAGGCTATAATTTATTTTGTTGTTTAAATATACTGCGGTTTCTGGAGAAACTGCCCTGCTAAGTTGCGCGCTGGGATGAGCGCTAGTAGTGTTCGAGCTCACCACGGCGTAGCAGCGTAGCTCCGTACACTTAACACCTGCGGCAGGTCGCGGCTTTGACTGCATTCATGTTGGTCGAAAAGCGATTTTTCTTCCCATGAACCATTGCTTCCAGCCGAGTGATACCCTCCTTTACAGAGATTAATTCAAGACGAGAATTGCAGAAGCACGGGAGCAGCACAAATAAAAAGATAAATGATAGAAAAACTGGCGTCCTCCGCGCCATTCTACGATATGCTGTGCGGAGAAGAAAACACGTTGACTTGGAACCGCAGTGAAACGACTTGTTTTATCAACTTTCAAACAATTACAACATGAGCGTTTACATTTTACTAAGCGATTCGTCCCCTGAGCCGTTCAAAATTTTTTCGGAGGTATGACATTACTGAGAAAATATCAACATGCTGAGAATAATATTTATTGCTTAGGTGCTCATCGAGAAAATCCGTACCTTCAAAACGACGAGTATAATAGGCGGAAGCGCAGAGTTTGGAAGTAGTGATGAGGATAGTGCGCTGTAATATTAGTGTTTGTATCTGCGGTGTATGTGTATGCGCTCATTGTGTATGTTCAGCTGATGCTTGTGGTACGCGTGTGTGTAATAAAGTTGCCCAGAGCGCTATGGTAGCGTGAGCAAAGAAGGCCCATGAATTTGGCGGTACATAGCGCCACCTAGCCTAGCTACATGCAATTACTCTCGACCCTGCCATTTGATGGCGAGCGATTTAACCTTCTCTCACGCTTCGCGATATTTTCTGGTTAGTGTGCAACAATGGGCCAAGTAGGCTGCTTCTAACTTGCTTTTTTGAGAGAGGCTTTTGGTTTCGCGAATGCTTTACCACTTCCCCAAGATGTGCGGTGCTGACGAACGAATTGCGGCGCGAGGAATAGCAAAGGTAAGACGTAAAGTGCGCGAAGTAACATGGGTATCGGATGTCTCTGTTTAACATCGCAATGCTGACGATGAGAGGACTGAGTGACTGCTTTCAAAACGCAAGTTGCTTTACCTGCGGGGGAAGCTGACTTCGGAAATAAATACAATTAGCGGAAAGCTCGTGTTACGCTTCAATTTGCTACTACACTCGCCCCGTACAACAGACGTAGCGTCCTCGTGAAAGGGATACTGAACCGAAATTTCGAGCTCACAAAACAGGGCTGGAGCGATATGCAGGATGCTGGAGAACCCCAAAACACCACTTATACAGCGATATATCTGACGGATGGCCGTATTTTTCGAAAAGAAATGTGCGACTGAACACGGCCGACGAGGCCGATGAGACATATGACGTCACTATTCTCATTCCCTCTCCTCCTCGCTTCATCCCGTCGAGCCGGTAAACCGAAGCGAGGAGGAGAGAAGCGAGGCCGCTTCCTCTCATTCTCAACTTTTCCAGGAGGATCTTGACGTCAGAGCCCTCGCTCGATCGCGCCCTTCTTTTCCAAAATATGCGGCCATCCGTTTGAGATATCGATGTATGAGTGAGGTTTTAGAGTTCGTAGCGTCCCGTTCAACGCTTTGCAGCCTTATTTTGCTCGATTCGGGGCCACCAGAATGAGATGCAGACAACGGAGGAACGTTGCTCCCCTGCTTTCATAAACGAAAGTGTTTCCCTTTCTGAAAAAAACAAAAACAAAAACAAACATAGGTTACAAGTGCGTTCCTCTCTTTAGGGAGGACTAAATAGGTAGACCCTGTTTCCTAAAAGTGTGTCTTCTCATATGCCGAACGATCCTTGCGAGAAGTTCGTGAACAACCTATCGTAACTCTTTTCGTCTGCGAACTGATTAGTGCCCACGCGACAGAAAAAGTCGGCAGCCGGTCTGAAAGCACCTAATGATCTGATTGTTTTCTTCTTAGCTAGCCGCGGGTCTTGTGGCGAAGGTGCGAGCACGTTGATTAATGCAATCGCCGAAGTCTGCTCTCTTCGCGCGGCTAATTTGTCCAGATGTAATATGAAGGTAACGATGGCCAAAAGGTGTTGATGCATTGGGCGTTATCGAGTTTGAAGACTGTGAAGCTGTTTTGTTGCTTTTCTATAGGTTTTTAAGGGTCACTGAGTACCCAAAGATTGTGTAAACGAAGTTTCATGGGCGTGATTTTGCGCTTGCGGTCATTAACATGTTCGTGTTGGTTTTTGTTTTAAACACCATAGGAACCCAAGAAAGGACACAAGCAAGATAATGAGCATGCCCATTTTTGCGTTTAATCTTTGATAAAATATTATGAAACACGAATAGGGGTATGTAAGAGTCTAATCAATGTCCAGCCTTGTTTAAGTGGCGAAATATGTAACTCGAATGTCTCCAATGTGTTTGTTTTCGACGCCTATGAAAAAGCAAAAAGATGGAATCTGATGCAGGGCTGTACTGAGCTCCCTGTGTGCGATGTACCATTTGCAGTCCAGTCTTAATGTCCCAGCTCGCTCTCGAGATAAAATACCTGATATTCGATATTTATGTGAGGTACCAGGGTTCGCAGTGGCCCCGCGATAACAATAAAGTAGTTACGGAAAATGTGGGTAAACCGAAACGTTTAGAGAGTAGTTGTTTAGAAGTAGGTCACATCGTCCCCTTAGTTGAGTAGGTCATATTATAAAACGCGCAATTTGAGCGCAAGTAAACCTTAACACATACATTTTTGAAGCAATTCAAATGATCTTACTTGTTCAGTGTTGATGTTTCGAGGCGACCTAACTTTTGAAGAAGAAATGTCGATAATTTGATAATGCGAAAAAATCACTCGGTATAATCCATATAACCATGGCGTCTATGGAAGACGTTACCCCCTACTACTTTCACGCAAAATTTGTACAAAAATAGTATTTCAGGAAATTCCCGAAGTGTAGGAGCTTGCTGAAACTTGCATCTGTTCGCCGCTGGGTTGAACCTCTCTCATTTGACCCTTCTTGGCCGCTGTTAAAAGTAAATATATATTTATATTTTTTTACAAGACACATTAAATTTAGTATAATTCCACAGAATATAATTGTACCCTGATCTTAATTATCGAAAAAAGAAAAACGATTTTTTTTTCGCCGAGTATATTCATAGGGTCTCTTGTTATTAAGCCTTTATGCAACGCCACATTACGCAAACATAGAGCTGCTGTTGAGTGAAAATGCTCTGTGAGCTTAATTGAAGAGCGTAATATTTTATGCTACTCGTTGCGCGAGTTTAAAGAACTGGCTAATTTTAAGAAGTGAGAGGGCTCGTAAATAGAGTCATAAATTTATCGCGACGTAAAATATGTTTCGCCGGAACGTATACCATAGATAGCGGAAAGCAGTTTACATCGGCGAGTGGTCAGCTGGTAACAATACCTTTTCCTTCAGTTGCCCGATTCTCCCAAATTTTTCCGAACTTTGCGTTTATATCAGTTTCACTGTTTTTGTACGTTTAAGCGATGTAAAAGCTAAATGTCACGTTACATTCCACGTCTACACAGTGTTTGATCATTTATTTGTTTCAAATCTTCCACTGGCAAAAACCATATCTGCTACAGTTTGTAATAAAATATTGCCTGGCTCCAGCTACACGTAATCCCAATGACCTGATGGTAGGTCGAACATTTCGAACAATCCTCCTGCTTATTTACTTATAACACAGATTCCCGTGATTCTCATCGGCAGGCTGGTGCCAGTTCCTTGAATAATTGAAAAATTATTTTTGTTGATTGCTTTTAGATATTTTACTTGCGTTCTTTTTTTTCTCGTTGTTAATGAATATATAAAAAAAAGAACCTGCGTTCTTTTATTATGCGTTATTGTTGTTTGTAGAAATGAATCTTTATTAAGTGTGAGTGAAGTGCTGGGTGCCCTTAAATAATGATTTGTTTCCCCTCTAGATCAACGATAGTAGGATTATCTCTTCGTGGTCGATAACCCGTTCAGTCCTGGAGGTAAACCGGGGTGCGCGAAACAATCGCTGAGGCTCAGAAATAGTAACGCAGAAAACAAAAATAGCCGCTTCCTGCACTCAATTTATTAGCTGATTGTTTCGATGACGTTACCGGTGCTTAATATTACGTAGCTGACCGGAAATTGGGGAGGGGGGGGGTTGTTGCGATGCATAAGTAATGGTATTGTAGTCACTGACTATAGTAACTATAATCTCATCTCATCAACCTTCCGCATTTCATCATCACCATCATCATCATAATCATCATCTCAGTATCTCATTTCATCACCGCTCAACATCCCATTATCATCATCATCTGATTATCTCCTCACTGCTCCAAAGCCAATAAGGCTGCGGTATCTGCTGATAAGAACGCCGAAAAACGAACTGCGAAACGAGATGCGCGATTATAATAGGCCACGTCCTGCCTTTCTTAAGATGTCAGTAAGTATACAGTTACTCACAATTTAAGAAAGACGGGGCGTGGCGTCCCGCAGCTTTATCTCATTATCGTCCCGCAAACGGTGAGGTTACGGCATTAGCTGACAAAAAAGTCTAAAAGCGAATCACGAAGCAATTAGCGTAAACATAATAAGCAGTGCCCTGTGTTTCTTTTAACTGTCATTGACTGTAAGAAAAAAATATTTACTGATTCTCGAATACAGCTCATGGGGGCCCTTCAAGACCATCTAGGTTTTGACGTGCTGGACTTTAGTCTGAAATAAGCCGACCACAGCCGAAAAAAATAAGAAAAACAAACGACAGTCAACATAAAGTGAAACAGCAATAAAAGCAAACCAGGGTGCTATATATAGCTTACGCCAGCTTTAGTTTTAGTACGCCATTTCTTACGTAGTTATTGCGTAGATCGTGGCTTCTGTACCAAAATGTCAGGTTTCTCTCGGTTACCTACTTTTTTTAGAATAAAACATTAAGTGTCCGGTTTCATTGCTCAGCTGCTCCGCGATATTAAATCTGAAGCAGCTTGTGCCGTTTCACGCTAAGTAAATATATATAAAAAGAGATGTTAGACGAGGCTGACGAGCGGGACACAAGCTTCAGTAATTCAGACGTGTTTATTTATTTATTTTTTTATTGGAGGTGGAGAAACGTGACAATAAATAAAGTCAGTCCACACTTATACCTATATATAGCGTTTTATACCGATGAATAAAGAGTACGGACATACCGCGTTCAAATAGAGCAAGGAGCAAACTCAACTGTGCTTCTCTCGGGATCCCTAAACAGCCCGCATACCTGTGGCAAACAGATGCAGGCGGATCAAATATGACGTCAGGTGCTACACATCACCTGCTGGTATCTCACGTAAGGCACGCCGAACCCCACCAAAAAGGACGCACTTCCGAAGTTCTCTAGCGAACGACTCCAAGTCGCGTTTTAGCCACCCACATCCATCCTACGTCAAACCTCCTTCGAATGACGCGCAACAGAGATGGCTCTCGGAATGTTGTCGTCACCCTCCCCTCCCTAGCGCTCCGATTGGTGGGGCAGCCATGTTTTTTCGCCGCTTGCCAATCGGAGCGCACCGAGAGCGTCACGTGACGCGTCCGCGGGAGCCGCGCGTTGGGAGGGTAGGGTTCGCGGCGCTAAAAGAAAGAAACCAGGCGGTGTGCTGTGTGGATGACGCGTGATCGTTTGAAAGTGGCTGCTCCTGCTGCTGCGGCTGCTGCTGCTGCTTCGCCGGCACTCGGTCCGCCCCACTTGGCAATTACTGACGTCTTCGTGCCCGTGATAAATAATGTCAGCCGCCGGCGTAAGATTTTAGTTCTCTCGGCGACTTGTACGAGTGAGGAGCGGGGAACTGACGACGGGTGACAAAAAAGACAACACGGACCCGCTTTTTGGTTTGTGACGCGGCGGGTGGGCGCTGGTGTTTTTTTTTCAAGCGTCGTGGTTGACCCGGTGGCAGGATGGACTGGAGGTGGAACTATGCTCGACCCAAACCTTTTCTGGCTCGAAGGATGCTACTGGTGTTGCTGACGGTCCAAGGTGTCCTTCTTGCCGGCTTCGCCCTGGAAGTAAGGTGTCTCCGAAGCGGTCATCCATGTTCTTTGTTTGTTTTTTAATTTTTGATGACTTTTGCTTTTTTAACAATACGTGAGCATCACATAAGTGCGGTTCGGAACAAGTTTTTACCTTGATTCTTGTCCAGGGGCTTGCGTATTGGTTTTCCGTCTTGGAGATTCGTGCACTTTAACGTCAGGCCGCGCAGTTCCCGAACGAAATGGTTAGATCATCCGACGCTTTCAGTACATGGGAGGCTTGAGAATTTGGGAGATAGGACAGTTGTGATGAATTGTGGCGGAAGGCTCAGCGATGCGGTAAGCACGAGCGTTGATGTTCGAAAGTTGCACTATTTGATTAGCCTCTTCGACGTCCGCCCTTAAAGTTAAGATTTATCGAACCACTCTTATCAAGGCTGAAGAGCTCCAGATGGCATTTGTGTGTATAGCGTTATGTGGAACATATCAGTGTGATAAAGGAAACGCGTTGTAAAGTGTTGTAGTTGGCAAATACTCATAAATATTGAGATTTATCAAAAATGGTCGAGATTTACGTGAGCTATCACCTGTGGCAGTTTTCCTGTACACGATTCCCAAGGGCGGGTGCTAGGTAAAAACAAAAATGGCACCATATTTGCCAACCGTCTGCGCTACGTAACGACTGATAAAAAAAATGCCGTGGAACTGTTTCGAACAAACTGATATCTTTTATGGAAACCTTCATTGTCCCAGACACCTTAATGGAGACAGGGCGGGGCATATTATGCCTACGCTTTTTACTTTGTGTTATCATAGACTTATACCGTAATTTAACCTGCACCAGAGTGACACTAAGATACTCGGAGGTGGTGGCTACTTGCGAGCATCTTGAGCTTTGAGGGACTAATACAAATTGTGATCCTGTTGAAACGGTTATGAGGGAAATATAGATTAGCAAAGTTTGCATGTTCAATTGTGCCCAGGCGGAAATATATTAGGTTAATTAGTTTTTTCCTTTCACGTTTTATGGTGAAATTTAGGAAACCGTTTTCAATGCGTCATATGATACATTTTTGTAGTTTGTATTTGATCGCTTTTAGGTATGTATTATTTGACACCAGAGGGTACCTTCATGGTTACATCATGCGAGACACTCGATATAATATTGGTGTATACAATTTTATGGTAGTAATGTCACATTTGAAAAGGGTGTGAATTCTGTCAATTGAGGTAACCGCCATCAAGAAATCCGTATTATCTCAGTTATAAAAAATTTACCAAATGTTTAAGCACACCTATAAAGTAGTGTGTACTTGGGCATTTCAGATTAATCAGATATAAATTCGTGTTCTCGTGTTTTGTTTTTGCTGAGAGGATGGCTGAGTTAATAAAAATAGGAAAAATCCTTAAGGGCTAAAATTTTATTGCTTCATTAAAAAGAAAACAAAAACGGAATGGGAGTAGTTTTATTTTTTTGATAGTGATAACTTTTATTGATCACTGAGTTTTCATATGGGCTGAGAAATTGTTGGGTCCTTTCGTTTTATTGGTTTTATTTTATTTCAAGGTACATAAACACCTTTTAAGAGTGTTGTTAGGGAGTAAACTTGCGCAATGTTCGAGAGAGCGCAGCAATAAAAATTTACAGCGTCAACGACAAATGTTTATCTAGGTATGTTTGTGCAAAATATATAGAATTGATTCAAGTCTGGCATTGACACGAATTTTGAAGATGTTCGAGTCTGTCCCATTTCCCATATTCATAATCCAGAGAGTAGCATGTGATTGTTATGAACGGTTCAACGTTTGCTGCGACTTTATTAATAATAGTAAGATCCAGATATCGTAAATAAACACGGGGAATCGACTTTTTATTTAACTTTATTCAAAGCAGTAGTCAATGAAATATACTTGAAATTCCGTCACTTTAGATTCATTAAAAACATTTACATGGTCTGCTTTGAATAATCAACATGTCGTGCTAATATTGCGGAAGGGTACTTTAACAAAAGCTGGCCTTTAAAAATTTAGATGTTGAATAAAATAATGGAAATCAGTGGAATAGGGCTTAGTGTGGTATACTTGATTGACTTGGCCTTTATAATGAATTGTCGTAAAATGTACATAAATGTATTTGGTACATTACATTTTAATACATGTTTGTGATCAGGCTTGATCGATTAATGAATCCATCATTAAACACGTGAGCATTGTGTCTGGACTCACTGCAAAAAATTTGGTGCCAAGAAGCAAAATTGTAAAAATTCACTAATTTGATCATTTGAATTGCAAGCACAGTAAAATCAGAAGTAATTCAAATTGGCAATTGTAATCACAAGAAAATATCAACCTTACACATATTCAACGTGTCTGCAGAACGCCAAAAGTATCATTTGCCTTCTACGTAAACAGAAAAGTATTTTTCAGAGTCTGTACTTTAAATACCACCTCAATGTCTTTAATATCCCATCTTTCCGTTCGTCGTTTCTAAAAGTGAAAAAAAAAAACAGCAACAGAATACATCGAAGTAGAGAAACTCGCTAATACGGCCAACTGTCGAGGTGTTTTCTGGTTTACTGCCAAAACATGTTCCAAAATGATAATTTTACGGGAAGTGCTCAAGGTGACGGATGTTTATTAAATAATAAATTGTACTTCCACCCGAGATGAGCATAAAGAATTTCTATACTGTCAAGTACCACTAAGCATAACGAATCCGCGTTCCACCGTAAAATATATACAATTCGTGGAGTGTCATATTATTCTTGCTTGGTTCCGTGACAGTAGTAGGGGATTATGTCTGTAAATAAAGCTTTCTCTCGGTGGCGCAGAAAGGAGAGGGGGAAGGGGGGGCATAAGAGAACGTTTATCGTTCCGATTCAGGTAATACCCTAAGATGTATCTGGCTATTCTGGAAACTAGAAGGTGGGTACCATTTATAAGGCCGGTGTTGGAAACCTATTTGTGAACGTTTGCTCAGTTTCCATTAAGCCTTCATTGTATACCGTATTCCAACCGATCCCTGGATTAAGTCCTAGTGGCAGCCATCTTGATTCTTAAGATGAGGCTCTATTCAACACCGCGGCGACAACATTTCGAATCCAACGCAGGCAGTTCCGAAGAAGCAGACAATCGTTGATACTCACCTCAATTTTCCCTTTCTCTCTCTGTTTCTTTCTTTGCGATTCGCCGAAACAATTTCCATTCTTAGTCCTTTCATGCTATTCACGGAACTGGAGATTTTGTAAAACGTTTGCCCCCCCTTTTCGGCTTGGACCAAACAGAAAGTGGGACATCAGTATCTCAATCAACAACAAAAGAGCTGAAACCTTGCTAGGTATATCCTTTCCGTTTCCCATTAATCTTCTTTTTTTTGCGTCTGTGGCCAAGTTTGTACAATACTGCAAAAGTGTTTTTCTTCGTTTTTTTACTGGGCTGTTGTTTTTGTTAAGTGTTTACGTGTACGTCGTATCACCCATGACTCGTATTAGCAGTTGCTCTTTAATTATATTACAAACAAAAACTATAAAAAGGCAAAACTGCACGCTCTCCTTCGTGGAGGCAATCAAGGTCGCGAACAAAAACTCACCCTTTATCGTGCAAAGAGGATAATTTACCGTATTTTCAC
>JAZHYW010056943.1:0-23361 GCA_037355805.1 Ixodes ricinus
CCTTGGCTTGTTGAGATGCCGCCTGCTGAACCAGTGCTCCTTAAGAGCTCCCTTGATGGCACCCTTCGCCTGCTGGGATGCTGCCTGTTGAACGAGAGCACCTAAGGTACCCTTTATGGCACCCTTTGCTTGTTGAGAAGCCGGCTCTGCTGAACCAGTGCGCCCTTAAGGGCTCCTTGATTGCACCTTTGGCCTGTTGGGAAGCCGCCTCGTTGGACAAGCGCTCCCTTCAAGGCCTGCTTCACGGCACCTTGTGACTGTTGCTGGTAAGCTTGCTGCAGAAAAGCGCCTTTGCTACTCCTACTGACCTGCTGCAGTTCTTGCCTCGACTCCTCTGCTCTATCCAGTGGTTCACCTGACCTGGCATCTGAAATGTGAGACAAGGTTCTGCAGTGTTTTGTAATTCCGACATTTGTTTCTAGGTTTAGGCATACTGAAGTGGCAACATGGGCTTATCCCTTAAACAAGCAATTTTAACATAAAAACAGTTTTCGTTTCACTATAAAAGGCAGTCTAGAAAGGCTTCGTTTCAAAAGATTGTATAATCAAGAGTTGGAGGGTCCCTTTCTGCGTTCTTTTTTTTTCCACTGGCTAGTCCAGGCAGTGCGCCTTTCTTATGTACCGATGTGTCATGTACTTTTTGTTCCTCTCCCACAATAATGCCCCCCACGGGCGCTGTGGAATATTGAAAATAAATATTAAAAAAAAAGACTGCCTAGATATTCTAGCTCTCATTGTCGGATGCGTTTAACATACTGAACTGAGCAACTCATCTCGTACGAGTTAATATCAGAGATGCCTTTTTCTATAGGATTTGGAAAATTTCGGCTATCTTGTCCCCAGTTTGTTTTATAAGTGAGTACATAGTCCGCACCTACCTTCGACTGAGAAACAGGTGATGTGCTGAAATAGAATAAGAAATGTGGGTCAATATGGTATGAAATCTTATTTTAATATGATCTCTGATTCGTCGGGATGTTTATGCTCGCTCGTGATATAGTGAAGCGCGAAGAAACGGCAAGCATCAGTTGGAGTATTTCTCGCTGTAGAAAATCAGCCCGGGAAAGTATATGTTTCGTAATTATTAGGAAACTTGATAATTGTCAAGAGTGGCGAGTTTTTTTTAACATAATTTATTCATAAGCGATTGCGTCGGCCGACTGATCTACTGTCCACAATATCCTCTTAAATTTACGTCAGCACAACCTTGTTAAGTGTTTTGTAAGGTACCTAAGTGTATGACTCACTGTTTGTTTGGCATTCTGTGGGGAAGGAGCTAGCATGAATTGATGATTGTGAATTGAAACGCTGCTAAAACAAAGAAGAATCGAAAATGAATTTTTCTATATTTAGACTGTTCGAACAGTACTTCGATTTTCATATTCTCCATAGTTAAAGCTCAGAAGTAATTATTCTGGCCTACATTTTGTATCGGGGACCTTGGTGCGACAAAGCATAATTTGAACCTAACTTCTCATAAACTTGAAACAAGCTTACAACCGAGCATCTTCATGTCGAGATGTCATTTTGATGCCATCTTTGAAATCACAATAAGTAGTGATGTGTAGTGCTTTGAACAAACGACCGCTCACGTAAATATTTAAAAGGAAATGTACCAAATTCAGCAGGCCGTAGGAAAATAATTCTAAAAATATTACAGGACAGTGGTGATGATCATGATGAGCATCAGTGAGTGGTGATTCGGTGAGTTGTTCATTGACCATCCTCAGAATATATTTATATTAAGCCCCATCCTGTGCTACAATGTTTATTTTTCGACGAGACAAGGGAAGTTTTCAACCATTGTCATAGAAAAGGACATTTTTTTAAAATTTCAATGGAAAGGTGGCGACTCACAGAGACCTCTTATGCATAGAGCTGAATGGCGCCTGTTACCGAAAATGGACCCCATTGTTTTTATAAAATTTTTAGATATTCACATAGAGATTCTGAATGAGATAATGGTTAGTCCAAAAACTTTGGCATCTGGTTCGTATCGCTATAGCGCTCCATTTGGATGGAAAATGAGCGTTTGGATATGCGTAATTTATTTTTGCGGAAAAAAAACAAAACAATAAAAAACACTCAAATTTTTTGTGTTTTTTTTTGGGGGGGGGGGGGGGCACATTGTACATGAATCTAACGTGGTATACGTTTATCTATGAACTATAGCTGTTATGATGCTGCACGTCCAGAACAATGCTCCAGAACCCTTAATATGGCACTTCAATTTGGGGAATCAATATTGCTTACCGCAGCGGCCCGCGGCCAAGAGTAGCAGCCTGATCCACATCTTGACTGCGTCTACTGCCACTGGTGCTAGTGATCCCTCGCCCTCGATTCAAACTAATATACGGGGATTACAGACGCTGGGGGCGTGATCCAAGACCAGACGTTCGACCGAACCCTAGATTCATTCCTTTCGTTTTACTAGTGATCGCTGCCGGAGGTCGCTTTCCCGCCATTACCCCGGCGCGTAAATGTCAAAAATTGTTGGGCCATAAATATCCGAATCGCTCGCTTTAGTCGGAGTGCTCTGACGCCCTGAGACTCCCCAAACCAGAGGATGCTAATGCTACCTTCCTGGGCGAGTAAACGAAACATCATGATCTTCCCCAGGTAGCTTTCTTTTATCGCTAAATGTGGGTTTTCTTGCTCTTTACGACCTTTCTGAGGCCGTCGTCTGACGGCAGATGACGATCAAATCATGATCTTAGTGGAGACGTCACGGTCGTTCTAGGGTACCTGTCACTTCGTGAGCTGGCTAACTAGTTGCTTTTGTTTTATGCTTAAACGCGAGCTCTAAATATCATTTGAGACAAGTAGAACGTAAAGCTTCCGGCTTTCCCTTCGCTGCTGCATCCCTATGCTTTTTTTGTGACGTAATAGCCACGTAAGCAATACTCGAAGGGAAAACACGTTATTCAATTTCTGTCGACTTCTGGTTGGTTTTAACGACGTGATATAAGATGGTGCGTATGATTCTTCGCTTCAGACTAATGTACACGTGGATCACAAACAACGAAATGGCGCAACAATAGTGCGACGATGTACCATGTGCAGTTTTGTGGGACCGTAGAGTATCAATGCCACTGCTTCTCTCTTAACGGATTTTAGTTGAACTAGAAATTAGAACTGGGAAGAAGATGGGGACTTTTTCTTTCAAGAGTATAGCGCTTGCCGGTTAGGTCTCCATGCCGAAGTCTCAAACATTTTTTATTATTGGACTCGAAAGTTAGAGCGATTTCCGATAGTATTGATTGAAAGCTTAGGACCCGTTCTCGTTAGCAAACGTCATTTATCTCCGTCATTTCCACATCGAAAATGTTCAAAAAGCGCGCATAACCTTGAAATATGATAACGGTAAGTCCAACAACTTTGGTGCGTTCGGGAGGAGACTGAGCATTCGGCGGACCGTTGTTTATGTTTTTCGGCAAAAAAAAAAAAAAACACGTTTTTTTTTCGCATTTTCGGCAATATTATATGACTTTTTATGGGTTTCTTTAGAACGACAATGTCTTTCCTCGTATGCTGCGGTTTTTGAAGTTCATTTAAAAGCAACTTTATAAATCTCCCGTTGAGGGAGTAGAGAAAAGGAAATATATCTAGCCACGTTTAAGATGATATCACGCACGGCTCCTCGAGAAGTGAAGCATAAAATGGACAATGCAGACTATTTCGATGAACTCACAAGAAATATCTGACTTTGCTGATTGTTGACTGTATATATACATCGATTCCTGTTCAGCAACCTTTTACTTCTATCATCCCGGGAGTGTGAAATGAATACGAAGTAAGCAAGCTTTGTCAAAATGCTGGACTATCTTCTTTTTTTATTCACATGCTATTTTTGACTGAGAAGGAAGTTGCCCCATCATACACTTTGTGACGCAAAGTCTATGTATCCGAACTTCCTCCGACGTTTAGGTCGAGACGAGGCAGCACTATGAGCGGTCATGGGATGCGTGCTTCTTATGTTCAAAATATATATCCCAAAGACCATGCGTAATTCGGTTGTCACGAAGTATTGATGTGCCTCATGGGGGGATCGGTGGCCGAGTGGGCTAGCGCACACCAGCTCGGAGCACGTGGAGCGAAAGCTCGCGCTGCAGAACAGGGATCCTGGGTTCAATCCCCACCCTGCCCGTTTCGATCTGGATGAGCATCGTACCGGCGTGCGGTCGTGTATCACTACTGCGTGGTGCACGTTAAAGACCCCAGAGCTGGCGGTTGTACTGCACTGGCTAAATTGCTCATCTACAGCGAGTGACTCGTCGCAACTTTAAAATGGCTGACCAACTACGCGCTGTATGAACATCACCACAACCCAATTGTTTCTGCCTCATGAGAACTGAGGACTCATGTTTAATTCATTAATATTTCCTTTGCGGTCAAGAGGCCTTGGTTTTGAAGCAGAATGGCAATATTTAGGCGCTCCCGGATATTGAGCTTCTGCAGATCTTTGAATCAAAAACAACGAGAATATATTTTTTTCTTTTTAACTCCTTAGGTATGTTGTTTTGAGATGAGCGCGTTGGTATTGGATAATAACTTAGGAAAGAAAAGTTGTCCTCAGGTATCTTCTTCTATTTTATACAACTCCGCATGGTTGGGGGTCCACCTTTAGTTTGTTTTTCTTGTGTTTTATGAGTTTTAGCTAAATTTGGTTATTTAATTTTTTATCCTTTTACCGGACATAATTTCCTTTTTGCTCGTGTTGCTCTTGAAACCTTGAACCCCTCATATTTGTCATCACGCCTAGTCTCTTCTCTATACTTCCGGAAGAGTAGAACTCAAGGCATTGTATTATGTGATATGTTAACACATCAAGCGATACGACAAAGAGCAAACAAGTTTGGGGCAGAGTTGTACAAACGATATAGTTGCATAAAGCTATGAATAAGTTGGAGGCCATGCGGCTTTTCGATGAGTGCTTAAAATAGTACCGCCAGACTATTGAAAGCAGGAATTTTGCTTGTGCCATGGGATCAATACTTTATATTGCTTATATAGCTACTCCTCGTGAGACCATAGACTATAAACCTTTAGATTTTACTAGTAGCTTCAAGAGTCTAGGAAGCAAGATTGGCAAACGTATAATGTATAGTGAGGAAAATATGCCAGGTTTGTAAGAAAGCTGTCAACTTTCGTGGTTCATACAAAAAGCCCTTCTTTCTTTTTTTCTTTTTTTTTAGAGGTCAGATACCCATCTCCGCTGAAGTTTGATATTCCATGCGCGCCGCGGCAGCAGGACTCACCAGACATCTGGACAACTGATCGGGCGGATGATGTCGGTGGCTTTTAAATCGTTTGGACGACCCTGATCGGCTTTCGCGGACACGTCGGCCTATACTCCGTGTCACTAGTTGTGGGCAGTACAGGTGAATGCAACGCCAGGTGGAGAGAAATGAGAGAGCACTAGTAAGGCGGGACGGGAGAGAGGCAATGAAGGGCGAGGGAAAAAAGGGAGAGCACTCGAGGGTCACTAGGGTCATGAGTAACG
The DNA here is from genome assembly GCA_037355805.1 of Ixodes ricinus. Lineage (NCBI taxonomy): Eukaryota > Metazoa > Arthropoda > Arachnida > Ixodida > Ixodidae > Ixodes > Ixodes ricinus. The sequence goes on from JAZHYW010056943.1 coordinate 5,504, forward strand.
TCACGGGGGGTCACACGTGAATGTCATGACGAAGACCACGACCTCTCACACAGGCCTTCACGAGTGACGTCACGGGGGTCACTAGGGTCACGAGTGACGTCACAAGGAGGAGGGAGGGAGGGGAGGAGGAGGGGGAAAGGAAAGAAGGAGGAGGGAGCAGGGGGGATAGAGGGGGAGAGGGAGGGGGAGGAGGAGAGGAGGAGGAGGGGAAAGAGGGTACAGAGGAAGGGCATGCCCTCCCCTCCGTATCTCCCTCTTCCCTGCTCAAGAGCTGCGCTCTAATTTGGCATTACGGGAATCGTAAACGTCTTTCATCTTTTTTTTGTACTCTAGCACTTTTTTTGATACGACGACAGTAAATGCTGCTTCAGGATTATGACTGATTGCGTTATAACCGATGTTGACTGCTTAAGACAAATTCTCGTTAAAGTTAGTGGAACGCAAAGAGTCGGTCGGTTTCACACAAACGCTAACATCTGAACAAAACTTGAAGGGGCCCTGCAACGACTTTTGCTGCTGTTTAATGTGCACCAAACTTGAGCGCACTGAACGTAGTAACTTAGTGGAGTTTTTTCTCGAAAATTCGCTATATTTTAAAGCGTTATATAGGCATATTAAAATTACAAAAACAAGCAAAAAATAACCTCTTTCATGACGTCCTTGGTCCTCTGTAGCCCCTTTCCCGCGCCGGAGCATTCCCTTTGCCGCGGTGACTGAGGGAATGTAGGGGGTGAGGGAAGACGCGGAAAGGAGGTGAGGCCGAAGGGAGAGAGCTTCCGGGAACGGGCAGCTCTCTCCTCGGCTGATCAGGACCAACAGCGTCACGATTTCGTCACATGCCGCGCGCGTTCGACACCATGAGGCGCCCCCGCAGGAGGAGGAGGTTTCCGCGTCGTCCTGTTAAATATGACGCACTGATATTTAGTTACTCTCTCCGTGCCCGCTGGGTTGCCCGAACCACAAGAGACGCGGAAACCGCAAAAAAATGTAGACGCTTAAATAGCATTGCAGGGACCCCTTAACATTTTTTCGGCTGCTTGGACACCGCCGTCGGGAACCGTGACATGACAAGTCTTGAAATAAAGTACTAGCCGAGGTCCTATTGTGACCTCGTTATCGTCTATTCCAGGCGACTGCCGAGGCAGATCCAAACTTTGAAAGCATTTTCAGCGCGTTTTCTGCGGTTTTTCGGCCAAGTAACGCTAGAAAACGAGCGGAGCAGCAGCGGTCTTTTTTAGTTCTCGTAATGCTTGATGAGAACTGAAAGGTGAAGGCGTGAGTTTCAGGATTTTGGCTGGCAGTGCATCGGCAACACGGCATCGTGTGCGGTCAGTTAGGTCGTCTAATTTTTTCAGCTTTTAAGGTTGTTCGGTAGCTACGGTCACACGCAGTGGAATTGTGCACCTCATTTTCAGTGGCAGGATCTCAGACCTCTGCACCCGTGGACTTGAATCTTCTCGATCAGGTGAAATTGAAACAAAAATGCATCTGCTGTTGCAGCCAGGGGGGGGGGGGGGTAGACATAAATAACTATCGAGTAAGACATAAACACTTTATTGGTTTCCCCTTAAAAACTGTTTGTAAGTCTAGTAATTACGTAATTACCTAAAAGCTGACGTGTATCTTATATGTGATTGTTCGTTTCGGGTTTTATATTTCTTAAATTCAGGGGTAAAAATCGGTGCTATTTTTCAAGCTTATAATCGGGGAGAAATAGGTTTTTTTGTAGAAACATTCCGAAATTCGGTTTTTTTCGGGTTAAATTTACAGATGTACTCAATATTACTCTTTTTTTTTTTTCGGAGCGTACTTCTTAACGTTAAGGCATTAAAATTGGGGGTCTGTTTCAAGCTGGTAATGGTTTTCCAGCTCGATTGCCGTCGGTCGCTTCGAGGAAGCACCACCCACGGAATCCTCTCTTTGCCTCAGGTGTCAACAAAAACCCCGACCGTTAAAGGGACGGTCGTCTTCCATGAGATATTTCGCTATGCAATAAACCTGTTAAGGTTTTGCCGATCTGTTTACGTGACTGACTGGCTCGGACGTTGTCCGTGAGAAAGGTTGGGCGCCGGCGAGATGGCCATGCTACCCGAGAGACCCTGATGGGCGTCAACACCTCAGCGGTCGAAGGGGATTGATAGCGCATTCACAGCTGCGTGCGCAGGGCCGAAGCTGAGATGGCATGCTGAGGCGGTTCCACACATAGCGGGTGGACGGAAATGTCCTTCCGAGGCCCCAACGCCTATTGTCGCTTTTCCTCAGCCGGCCTCGCGTAGAATGCCACGGTGAGTTAGGCGCCTCGTTGGGCGGTTGGTTGAGAGTTGTAGCGTCAACAGTGCTGCACTCAGCTTGTGAAATGAGACTGTTGTCCCGAGGGTAGGGTAGCTAGACGCGTGTGCACCGCAAACTCTCGTGTGGCGTAAAAATAAATAGATTAGTTATGTGGTTTTGGAATTCGGGGAGAAATCGGGTCTAACCCGATTCTTCCTGAAACATGTTCGCGGTGTAAAAATCGGGTAGTATCGGGTTTTACCCGAAAACAAACAACCCTACTTATATGGTTGCGGCGAAACCAGAAGTTCGTCCACTCCATATAATGATCCTTACGCCTGAACTTTCTCTCAACAAGCACGTCTGAGTTCATCCCGTCGCCTTCAGGGGATAAAGAAGTGGTTAGCGTCATTAATTAAACAACGGACAATAGCCCATACGAGGATTAACGTAAGCCGGGGGGGGGGAGGGCAGATATTTGATCTAGTGCTCTCTGCTTTTTGTAAACCTACAGTTTTGCCCATATTTAGGTTTGATTTATATTATATGACTCCTTTATATTATATTTTAATTTATATTATACGACAAGTTTATATGACTCCTTTGAGCTCTCACATGATGTGCCAACAAAATTGAACTGGCACCGTCCTACCATCGCGCTGGCATTTTTAGTAGAACAAGAGAGAAAGCAAGCTGTCTTTCCCGTTGCTCAAATCAGAAGGGCATTATTCAAGCTTAACATTTCTGGAAAAGAAATCTTCATATGACAGTTTTGTTTTCAGACGATATTTGCAGCAACAGTCTGAAAAAGTTTTATATTGTATTGATGACATTGCATGAATGCTAGAATTCTGAGCTCATAGCTTTATCTTTGACAAGTTGCTCCTTCTGGAGAGAGAGTTCGCGCAGCCGAGATGCGTCCCGGAGCAAACAGCTCGTCCTTGCAGCTTGGTAGCGGAATATAGCTTTGCTAGATTACCCAGCAACAAAGAATGCCGGAAACGTAAGTACAGCGCTGCACGCGTTCAACTTATCCTATTAAATATTCAGAGTAAACAATCGAATTAAGACCTTGATAAACCCGCGTACAAAGTGCCATTTGTGTTGGATATTTGACTTTAGGAACTGTTGCTGCTGCAATATACGCACCACGCGTGTAGCTACACTCGCACCTCTCCTAGAGATTAGGTAATTTATCAAAACGTCTTTGTCATGCACAGATGGTTTTAACACGACAAAAAGCCGGGAAGCCAAAATATAAAACAAAACACAATAGAAATAAAAACAGAATAGTATAAACAATGTGAGTGCTTTTATTAGAGATTAGCTAAGTTTTGAGCGGATATGAATCGGCGACATAAGATCATTAGCGCATGCCATTTCAAGCGCTCGAGACATGGGAACGGGCCCGGGCTCCCAGCCGGTTATCTGCAGGCCGCGTCCAAGCGAGACGCAGGCCCCTCATGTTTGAGAGCCCTGGACTATAGCTTATGGAGACAACAATTATGGATTCTGTATTTTTGACGTTTATTTTGGGCAATTATAGAGTTTATCGAAGCTCATTTCTTCGTTTTTTTTTCGATTTGCAACTTTCTGAAATTTGGGACATAATTTTGCAGTGGCTTTGAGTAAAAAAATAATATTTTTCCGGTGTAAACGTATGCTATATTCAAAAGAACGATCTTGTATCAATTAATATTTCTTCAGCTGGATTTGGCGGTGCCTCGTTACCACTGACTATAGAAATTTGTCCCACGACAAAAGTTTTGAATAAGTGTTGCTTCGATAAACGTGCATGTTAAAATCAGTGAACTCTGGAAGGCAGTCGCTAGGAAGCTCGTATTCATTCCATCAACCTACCTCCGCAGCTGCCTTGGTTGGAGTGGTAAAGTGAAGCTTCAACTACCCACACACTCTTCCCCTTTTATTAAACCTCTATAGTTCACTGCTTTATTGTTACAAAAACAACCCTTCCTTTCTCTAAGAAGCAAAATAGATTTGGTACTCATTGAAAACCGAACACATTGCTTTTTGTGACCTTAAAGACCTGTTGTCTTTTGTCTTCACAAAAGATTCCTTTTCTAAAATGAGAAATATGAAAAAAAAACGGAAAAAACGGGGCTGACGTGTTTTAAAAAAAGAGAAGTTTACCCTGGGCGCTTTTTAAGCTTGTAAAATACCTTATTTTTACATTACTACATTGAAATTCGAAGTTTATCGGATAAATCTAAATTGACTGAATTTTTTCTTTAAAAAGTGCGAACACACGGGGACCACCGGACAAAACAGGCGCTTCTAATGATGAGTTTAGTTTTATTTCTGACCCCCGAAGCCTGACGATCATCTTCGCGACCTGGTGATGGTTGGAGAAACGTATTGGCGAAAGGGAAAACCAAGTCTTAGTTATCGCTTCTGGGTAGGTGGCGCAAGCTACCGCCAGTTACAAGAGTGCAGCAGTTATCATCCATCTATCCTAGTGCGGTCCTATAAGGTTAACCAACGGAACCTTACTATGTTACTCGTTAGCTGGGTGACGGACATTCCCAGCTGTAGAGTTCGACTGACGTGTTCAGTGATACACGTTGTTATACTGTGATATTGCTTAGTTGCTTTTCAGGTTGCCCATCTGCCTTTGTCACAATAAATGCATACTCAGGTTGGAACAAGGCTGTTTAAACGGTGTTGTACACGGTACTCCTCAAAAGTAACGAAATATCGATACTTGGCCTTAAAGTAACTGAGTACGTTATTTATGCCTTTTCTAAAAAAAATAACTAAAAGGTTTATTCGTTACCGAAAAAATAACTAGATAGAGTAACTCGTTACGTACATGTGTGGACATAACGAATTTTCAGTTACTACTCCCATTAAGCAATGGTTGGCATAAGTGTACTACGATACTGTCAGACATGGCGCCACCCTGAGATCTCTAGGATTAGCACTACAGGTTCATAACAGAATTGTGACAGATGACGAAAGACCAAATACGACTACGTTCAAAGAGTAGGTTTTATTCGAATACGTGCCCCCCTGAACACAGAGGAGCGTAAAGTTCGCCAACAATTTTATCGCCATACAGAGTTTGAGTGACAACGTTACAGGAACGGCAGCACAGTGGACAGCGAAAGGTTCGGGCAGTTCTCTTCCATACGGTTGCAGTTGAGCTGCTCCAGATTAGAGAGCACACCGCTGAGAAGCTTGACAGAGACTTCCGGCAAACCAGAGATGTCCACCTGCATCTGGAGCCGGCGTCTGGCCACCCCGGCGAGATCGCACACGATTTGGAGTCCGCAGGGCGGTCTTTCGGAGGCAGTGTAGTAGCTTCCCGGCCGCACAAAGTAGGCGATAGCGGACATGAGTGCGAGGAGCGGGCAAAGCAGTCCAGTTGCACGCAGCATCCACAAGACTGACAGGGCCATCATAGCTCCAGCGGCACGAAGGGCCGGAGGCCGAGTGGATGGGGCCACGGTAACCGTCGTAATTACTGGCTCCGTGGTAGGTGGGGCTCTCACGGGGGACTTGATGGGGCTCAGAACCGTGGCCAATGTGAAGATCGTAGGCCGGGTAGTTGTAACAACTTCGGGCGAAGGAAGCGGTACGATACGTGGTCTTTTTCGGAGCTGCATCGGGAAAACGCGGAGGTAAGTATTATGGATTGAGCACTACAGGAAGTGTCACGTTTTGCTCAGAAAAGCTGTAAAGGCTGGAGATGGCATAGACGAGAAGCGATAACTCCAAAATACGTCCTTAACGATTACACGGAGAAATTCGTTCGTCGCCTTTGACGAAAAATAGTACGAAATGCAAAATCGAGCTTGGATGCTATTGGGGCATAGCAGTGATGTAAGACGACGCAACTGTTCAACGATGCTATGAAGCAAGAGTTAACGTTGTGAAGTGAAAAAAAAAACCCCACAAAAAGCTAAGTTATCTCAAATAATTAATAAATTAACGAATAAGACAACAATCGAGTTTTACAATAACGTACAGCGCGCTTTTTACGAGACAAAGAAACTGAGACACCAGCGTAAAATTGGCGCCAAAAGTGGTAGCGTGCAAAAGCGTGTGGCGCCAACGTATTTGTAGCGTCTAAACAACACTTTCGACCTTCTTTTGTAAGGCTGATAGGGCAAGATGGCTGCCATTATTAGAAAAAATCTGGTCAAAACGTTCTGACAAATTATGCGCAGACTCTTTTTTCCCTTTTATTACATGCGTGCGTGGTGTATCTTTTGATATCGCATAAGTTCCCCGAAGTGTTTTCTCGGTTACTTGTAAATGTATAAAACTATAGTTAAGCTGGATATTACAAATTTTCCCCTCGTCTAAACCAACATAGATTATGCTGAAAAATTAGAAATGTTTTTATAATAATTCATATCACTAGCAGTGCTCTTCCCGAGATTACTGTACAAAAGAAAATATATCACACTAAAAATGAACACGACGGTACCTAAGCGATAATAAAAAAAAAAAAGAAAAACATATGGTGGCTTACCGTAGATGACTAGCAGGGCGGCACAGAGTGTCGCCAGAAAGATGCACATGACGGCCAGAAACATGGCACTCCGTTGGTTCCATGACTAGACTGGTGTGTGAAGCGAACTCCAGCGGACCTCGGCAGCGACTGACCTCCGAAGTCTCCTCACTGATCCTTTCAAGCTGCGCCACGCAGAACACGCGACGTCATTGGTCCATGGGATTTGGGGTGTTACAAAAGGGATCGTGTGCAAAGCGCAAGGTCGTTCAAGTGGAGGGGGCAAACAAGTACTAGGTCCAGCGTCCTAAAAGGTAGAGCGCAGCCTATTGAACCTCTTTAGGTGCGAACTATCTCAAAGGAAAGGGAAAGGAAGAAAAAGACCCGTGGAGGTGACCATACCCTGAACAATATAAACAATACAACAGTGACTTCACCGAATGCATTAGGAAGAAAGAAATCTGGCGGAAATGAAAGCGTTATACGTGCAGAGGAATAAGTCAGCTATGCTTGGAAGTAGAATTCCTTGACTTTTGCGTCAAAATAAAAACAATAAAACAAAACAAAAACAATCTCTATTTTTGTAGTTGGGGGAAACGAAGCTTTTGTATGATTTACGTAGCCACAGACAGGCTGAAAGGGCCCCCGAAAGAAAAAAAAAGAATGTTTTTTTTAACAGTCTGGTAGGACACGCGTGTCAAAAATTAATGTTACGGGAAAAAAATATATTTAGGAGCAATATTGACGGCGCGAGACACGATTTCCAGACAGCCCAGTCACCTTCTTCCCCCTTGTTTTCTCTCTCGGCATTTCGGGCGCGTGGAGGAGAGGTGGATCGGTTTGGCCTTCACGACCGAGATGGTCATTTTGGAATGACCCGTGACGTCATGGACTTCGCGCGTAGAATTTCAACTAAATCTCTCACCGTTAATATTGACTAATTTTTTTTTTTTTTTTTGCGTAAAATTTATTTTTTGACGCGAGTGTCCCACCCAAACTGTTTAAAAAACATTTTATTTTTTTACGGTTTACTATAAGAACAAATAACGTTGCCAGTACTGAGCAGAAGACCAACAAATATCTTTAAACGGTTACATTACAAAAACGAGCAGTTCGGCAAACCAATAATCTTACCTCGGTGCAAATCAACCGCCCCCTTTTTATCGCGGACACAAAATATCAAGATTGGATGATTTTTCTGCTCTAAATGTCGCGCTTTCGATCCATTCCTAAATCAATGCTGATTGCTTTAATTTTTATAACACATATCCACCTAAACAAACAAATGACAACCTGAGACATCAGCAATTTTGAACCCGAAGTTAGAACTAATTACGGAACTAAAAATGATCGTATCATACCACGAATATCCTCAAAAGACATTTTTCAGTGGGTGGTGCACAAAATACTCCCAATACCGAAATTGGGAGTCTCAAAATTTCCGTTGCAAATTCCTCGCGTTATAACTACCCCATCTAAAAAATCCAAGGCTTTTAAAAACCACGCACACGCAACTCCCGTACTGGATTCCTACGCTTTCCTTGGCCGGCCAAGTTCAAAACGCTGCGGCACTGTGCGTTATTCGGATATTAAAGTCGGAAAGTATGACACATGACTTTAATTTCTACAAGAAGGACTGGAGTTGGGCTAGAAGGTTTAGTATAGTTTAAGGAAACAGCGCGAAGAAACGGAGGACGAGAAGGATCACACAGAAGCATGCCACTGACTGGAAACTGAAAATTTTACTTCTGCACGAAACAAGCAGTAAACAAGAGACAGAGAGGTGAAACAACAAAAAAACAATCAAGTTTATAAAACACCCCCAGCATGTCCGACACGGTCTTATACAAACTTGCCGCATCTCTCGTTAACATCCACCTCGTAACCCATTGAATTCACTGGAAACTAAAAAAAAAAATGACGCAGCAATTTTTGTTTTCTATTTTATTTAAAATTCGAGGACACCTAAGCGCTTCTATGAGTTGCAAATGCGAAAGCATTCTCGGTGCCGAGAGGAGCAGAAGCGGCCGCAGCGCCGACAGGGAGTGCGGGGTTTCTCCGCGCAGACCGCCCTGGTTCGCTGGTGACTGCTGCGCCGCTGGGTGAGGCAGCGACGGGAGTGCGAAGCTCGGCGCGGCGCGTGCTGAAATCACGTATCCTTTCATCATCATCATCGCCCTGATTCCGGGTGGTAACCGGACAAAAGCTCACCGGACAAAAGCTCACCGGACAAATGCTCACCGGACAAAGATGCTCCCCCATTCTTCCAAGGACCCGGACAAAGCTCACCTCTTTTTCCGACCACCCGGACAAAAGCTCACCCGAAAAAAAAAATATGGGCATATGTAGAATTCGAAGTTTTCGGTTTTTATTTTTTGAAAATTCGGCGTACTTTTTTCGGTGTTTATTTTAAAACCAAAGTTTCAGTGTTTTTCGGTGTATATTCATTCCTTTAAAGTTTACCGGTTTATTTCGGTCAATACGAAGAAACACCATCGCACTTCATGTGCTCCCTAATGCCCGCTGCGGCTCTTCCAATGCATTCTAGTGATCCAACTTTATTGTCGTGCGGCAGTATTTGCACAAAAGTGTGTAGGAGGGTATTAACGGCTTTTCCGGATGTCCTCTGAAGTGCCTGAAGCGAAAAAGCTTAGACCAGCCCACACCTGAACCTTTTTTTCTTTTTTTTAGGACCGGTAACTTACTTTTTAGGACCGGTAGCTTGTTCACAGAAATCACGGATATTTATCCCGCCAATGCCAGCCCAAGACTTCATTTGTTGCATGTGGGTCACGAAGAGGACAGACAATGCCGAACCTTGCAACGTTTATTCTCCCCCCCCCCCCACACACACAAACACACACACTCGCCCACCTCAACACGGCCCTAAAAAAATGACCTTTTTCGGTTAAAACCGAATTCAGGATAATGGGTTCCGGCGTGCTTTTATCGATGTAAACTGAAAACTCCTAACCATAAATTGGTCACCCTTCACGTTGATGATGAGATAAGCCATACCGAAGCAACGTTTTTGGTGCGAAAATCTAGGGTCACCCCAACTAACGTTTGTCTTTGTTCATGCCCAAGCAGGCTCAAGTCGGAAAGCCTAGTATCTCGTCGACTAGCCTTTTGTTACCCATATTCTTTGAACTTTGCCCGTAGTTTGTACGTCGGGCGCTATATAAGGTAGTTACGCGATGCTTCTAGTTACACTTTTCTACCATGGAGGTGACTCTGTCAAACAGGGGGAAGAAAAAGTTTTACTTGATGGGTACGAGTACGTGAAGAAGATCTCCAAGAAAGACTGGACCCGGTGGCAGTGTCGACATCAAAGAAGTTTTGGATGCAAAGGAGCTATCACTACAGACCTTGCTGTGAGTACCTAGCTGATAGTTACTTTTTATATGTGTGTTCCTTGCAGAGCTTGTTTTATAGCCCGTCTGCATGCAGAGAAAGTTTTACGGGACAATTAGAGAAAATGGCGACATTTCTTTGTACTTTATCGGGTAGACTAGGAGCGCGTTCTCGACTGTTTTTTGCACAGCTTTTCAACAACAGCTAATCAAATATTTCTTTTGAATGCTTTTTCAGATTACTCGGCACTGGTCCTCAGTCGAGCACACTCACGCGAATGATGCAAGTGCGACCGAAACAACGAAGCTGAGGGGCCAGCTAAAGCGAAAAGCCACCGTACTTCCGAACCTCCAAGCCGGCTTCTCGCCGAAGCTCTGACTGAAACTTCAGAGCAAGTCCGTGCGAACGTTGGAGACCTGGAAACTATTCGTCGAGACTTGCGTCGACAGCGAAGCAAGTGCGCCCGCCAGAGCCGTCGACTTTAAGGGACCTTCACGTACAGGACACCTGGGAAACAACCGGAGGAGCGCGACCACAGCCATTTCTGTTATATGACAACGGGCAAGAGCGCCAAGACCGCATGCTGGTTTTCTCTACCCACGAACAACTCGCAGCGTTAAGCAGTAGCCGAACATGGTACATGGATGGCACGTTTCCGGTGTGCCCCGGATATTCAGGCAGCTATACGTCTTGCGCTGCAAATTGGGAGACAGTTCGCTGGCCTGTGCGCTGCGCACCCCTTTCGGGAAAGAGTCTGTCGACTTCAGAGGAACTCTTTCAAGTGATCCTGGATAGCTGTGAGGAGAAGGGTACCACCAAACCCCGCCGTCATCATCAGTGATGACTATAGAGATTGCCGCTATGAAAGCCGCAAAGGGAGGTCTCTCGGGGAGCACGTTACCACCAGAGGCATGCTTCTTTCACCTATGCCAAAGTACGCACAGAAAGGTAAGCCAAACTGAACAGCTATACTTTCCTGATATCCAGCGTAAGCAGAATTGGCTGTGTCACTTTGAAACAGCTGCCTGTAATGACTATCAAGTTTCCGGAAAAGTACTTATACCAGATCATTTAACGAAACAAACATAAAAATGCTGCGAGAAACAATTCTTGATATTAGTGAATGGGCCCTCATATCCTTCGAGGAATAATCGGAAAGAATGCTACAATAATATGATTGCATTCTTTATGAGAGCTGTTCTTTATTGCTTGTCGTTCCAAATATTTCGCAGGTTCGGGAGCTGGGCCTCTTGGGTCAATACAAGGCTGACGATTGCTTCAGGAAGCTGTGCGGAATGCTCGACGGCCTGGCGTTCTTACCACGCAGCTTGTGCCCGAAGAGGCTCAGCTACATCAGGGGAAAGGCTACCGGTGACATCGAGGATCTCCTGGACTACTTCGACTCGACGTTAACGGGCCAGTAATGTTTCTTGTCGATCGTGGAGTGCTGCGATGGCTGGAGGTGGCTTCTTTTCGGTGACCTCAGGGACCTCCAGACTCGTTGCTTGAGTAAATAAATATATATTTACAATGATTATGAACAACTTTTTACAGACAAGAAGCAGGAAAACGTCACGCTGCTGATGCCGCTCGCGGCAACCCAACGCACAACGATAGCGCCTCGGCGCTGAAGCCCTTGCCGCGCACGGCAAGGTCTCTGTCTCGCGAGACAGAATACGCGGAGCCCTCGGGACCGCGGGAGAAAGCAACTTGCTCCGCGCACGGGCTAGCTCAAACTCAACTTTTCCAAGAGCGCACGCCGACATCTTTAGGGAGGCCGGACCTCTCTCTCTCCCCGGAGTCGCTGACATGACCCTGTCAATGTCGCTTCCCCAATTACCACGGCGGCAAGGGCAACCACCTGCTCCCGCCCTGGGGAACAAAAACTGTGTTTACTTCCCATTTTCGGGAGCTGGCCGCCGCTTGCCGCCGAAGGGGAAAACGTGAGGCATCGGGCGCCTCCGAAAGACACTTTGGGTGACCGTGCCGCTAATTCCCCGAGCTCTTTCGGCTAAGCACCTTCGGCCATCCCTACATGTCCCCGAAAACTGCGCTAGGACTTCTGGACTAGCCAGCAGTTACAAAAACAGGATGGCCGAAACCCCAACAAGAACACAAAAACTACCCGCTTAAACTGAAGCGAAAAATAAAACGACAAAACGCATGGCTAGAAATTACCAAGCCAGGCCCCCTTAGCACCGAATTCAACATAAAAATGAGAAATAAAAGGACAACACCTCGTACTATACTCCGTATCTCACCAGGCCTCTCGAGGACCTGGATCGCCGCTAACCACGACACCAACGGTGCCGCAAGAGCCTCACGCAAAAAAAAAGACAAAAAAACAAAAAAAACAAAAAAACATTAACAAATCCACGGCGAACCAACAGTCGAGGCAAAAGACTGAGAAAACGTTTGGTGGACACTGAAAACGCTGGAACTGTGCAGAATGCACAAAATAACCGCGGCAGTGATCGCTCTCCCACATGCACACCCGCTGACACACGCTGTATAGAGCGCTGACTGTGCGCTACCTTTGCCCTCGCCACAATCCCTCCTTACTCGGGCACCAGTGTCGAAAGGTGTCACGAGGAACAGTGTCGCTCGGCTTCTGAGAGCTTCATTAGGCCCACGAAGGGCGCGTACTCCGGCTCGGCTTCCCCGCGAAACCGTGTTCGGTGCTCGCCGCATGATCAGTTGGGTGGGGAGGAGGACCAGCTCCTGCGCACATGGCGCGCCATCGCCGTCCCCGCTCCGGAGATTCTCGCCCCGCGGCGTCGGTGCTCCTCGCACCGGTACTTCCCGGCGCCGCCCGCTTGGCGGCACCCACCAGTCACACCTCTCGTCCCCAAGGCCCGTCGTGGGGACACCGAAGTCCAATCGGAACAACTGCAGCAGCCCCCGCCGCGGCCAGCGGCTCAAGTGCAGCGCTTGGACCCGACCCCTGGTTCTCCGGGAGCCCTCCCTTCCAGCCGCCCGGACGCCGGAAGACCCTCGTTCGCGAGGCGGCCCGATCGGCCTTGAGAATCCCCCTGGTGAGTCGCCGGTCCCAGCACGGCAATGCGATCGGCTTCGGAATTTTGGCTGGCAGTGTCCACCTCCTGAAAGAACGCGATCGGCGTCCGATCCCACGGCAGTCTCTTCTTTCTCTACGGCAGGATCAGCCTCCGGACCCCACGGTAGTCTGTGGTCCCAGTACGGCACGATCCGGCCCAGAACCCTCTGACAGTGTCCGGTCTTGGAGACAGCGCGATCGGCGTTGGACTCCACAGGAGTCTCCGGCTCCTGAACGGCCTGATCGGCCCCGGACCCCAAGGTGAGTCCTCCGGTCCCTGTACGGCACGATCGGCCTGAGGCCCCACGGCAGTGTCCAGTTCCCCTGAACAGCGCGAGGTCGGCCTCGTACCCCACGGCCAACCGTCCAGTCCAGTACGGCACGATCGGCACTCGAACTCTTCGACAGTGACCGGTTTTTGGAGAGCGCGATCGGCGTTGGATTCCACGGCAGTCTCCTTTTCTGTACGGCACGACCGGCCTCGGACCCTACGCCTGCCTCCTTTCTGTATGGCATGACCGGCCTCGGACCCCACGGCCACCTCGGGCCGCTTCGCGCGTCAGGTTCTGTCTCTCTCACAGCAGCAGCCTCGGGCGCCGTGTCTTCGCTGTCCGAAGCTGCGTCTCTTCGCGGCGCTCCGCTAGAAGCCGAGCTCTTGCTCTCCGCTCCTCCGCCCGGAGTTCTGCAGAGTCGAACGTGCCGCTCTAGTTCCTCCGCTTTTTCCTCGCAAGGGCTAATCGAATGCTCATCGGAATCGCTTCCCTGGCGACCCCTCGTCGCCTCCGTCACTAGGGGCCCCTCCTACGCACGTTACACTTCGCCATCTAGCCAAGCCGCGGGTGCTCGCCGGCGACGAAAGGAAAGTGACCACGTACCTGGCGGTGCTGCAGGAGCCCACGAAAGTCGTTGACGCCGCCGAACTCGCGAGTCCCCGGCGTCGACCACTGCACGCAGAGTCCGTTCCAGTGAGACTCGGCTGTCGCCGCTGCAGGCGTCGGGTGTCGCCAAACCCGCAGGTCACTGGCGTCGATTGGAGCCGGCGACGTTCGCTTGCCTGAATCTGTTGTCGCCGTCGACGGCCCCAGGCCCACGGCAGTTGTCGATGACGCCGAACCCGCAGGTCACCGGCGCCGATCGCCCCACGCGACGTCCGCTTCTTGGCTCGCCGCTGTCGGCCACAGGCGTACTCGTAGCCGTGCCCGCCGTGCCAGGCTGCTGCTCGTCTCCACTGGTCCTGGGCTCCTGCCGATGGACACTCGCCACACTCCGCGCCAGCACTGGCCTCGTCGTCTCCTGGCACACGACGTTGTCGAAGTGGCCGACGACGTCCACGATCCTGTCGACTGCGCCAGTAAGATTTCCTTGTTGATCGTGGAATGCTGGCGATGGCTGGAGGGTGGCTTCAATCGGTGACCTCAGGGACTCCCAGACTCGTTGCTTCAGTGCAAATAAATATAGTTTACAATGATTATGAACAACTTTTACAGCAAGAAGCGAAAACGTCGCGCTGCTGATGCCGCTCGCGGCAACCCAACGCCAACGATAGCGCCTCGGTGCCAAGCCTCCTGCCGCGCACGGCAAGGCTCGTCTCGCGAGACAGAATACGCGGAGCCCTCGGGACCGCGGGAGAAAGCAACTCGTTCCGGGCGCACGGGCTAGCCTCAAACTCAACTTTTCCAAAAAGGGCACGCCGACATCTTGTGAAGCCGGCTCCTCTCTCCCCGGAGTCGCTGACATGACCCTGTCAAAGTCGCTTCCCCCATACCACGGCGGCGGTAGAACCACCCGCTCCCGCCCTGGGAACGAAAACGTATTTACTTCCCATTTCGGGAGCTGCGCCGCCTTGCCGCCGAAGGAAAACATGAGTATCGGCGCTTCCGAAAGACACTTTGGGTGACCGCGCCGCTAACTCTCTGAGCTCCATTCGGCTAAGTCCTTCGGCCATCCCTACAGGGCCTTCCGAATCAGCTCTGCCGCAGCTAGCGCAACGAGTGCTCCACTGGCTGTGACCCTGCGCCGACGAAAACCGGGCTTAAACCAGAGCTCTGGAACGTACACGAGGCCACACTGCGTGACGAAGACAGGACCAACAATGCCTGTGAAGGATGGAATAATGGGCTCCCGGAAGATTGTTGGCCACGCCCACTCCAAGTATCTGAGGCTGATCGAATGCCTCCAACAAGATCAGGCACTGGTTAATACAGCTTTGATCAAAGAACAAGAGGCGAGCCGCCGGTGAAGAGGATCCGCAAGACGATCTGGGCGCCTTCAGAACCGCTTGAAGACCATCTGCGAGCACTTCCAACTGCATGAAGATATACCGGGAGACTGCTGGAGGCAGTGGGGGAATGTATCCGTTTTTTAAGAGATAAATGATTATGTTTTCAAACCTCAACATACCGTACCAGGTCACATCTCTGTTAATATTGCATTTTAGCGTAGCACGATTATATCTATCCAAGCTGTTTGAGCCCTTGCCAGGGTCCAAGTGAAACTTTCCCCTGGTGAGCTTTTTGTCCGGGCCTGTAAAAAATAGCTGGTGAGCTTTTGTCCGGTCTTTGAAAGAAAGGGTGAGCTTTTGTCCGGTGAGCATTTGTCCGGTGAGCTTTTGTCCGGTGAGCATTTGTCCGGTGAGCTTTTGTCCGGGATTCCCAGGTACAGGTTGACGACGTTAGACTTCAAAGTTGAATAATAGGCCTGACGTCAGGCCCAACGTCAGGCCAGCGATACCCGCGTCCTCCCTCCCGATGCGCAACCAGCAGCTCGGCTGGCTCCTTAGCAACAATGACGTCGTTGCTATGCGTGTTACGACGCGTCGCCGCCAATGGGAATTTCGGTGCCATTTCGCTGCTACAATCAACGCCGGCTTCGCTCCATGGGACAGCTAATGCTTTCGCATTATGATCCCAATCTCTTCGAACAATGGCGAACGAACGCATCTGTCACAGTGAACCGCATTTCAGCGTAACCAACCACAAATTCTTCCAAGAACAAAGCTCGGCTGCGATGGGGTGGAATTTTTAAGAACGCAAAAGGGAAGCGACGGTGGTGGTCGATGGATTCAAATATTGATTTACGAAAGAAAAAAGCACAAAATACAGAACTGCTTGGAGATGTGCGAAATACTGGTATCTCAACTGGAAAGGAAAACGGTGGTGCTCACTGAAGGGAAAAAAGGTCATCCAGAACACACAAAGTTTGTCAAACGGCTAGTTGAATATTCAGAAGTTCTATTTTGATCCAGTGATTTTGTGGCATTTAAGTCGTATGGACATTGTTCCTAAAAACACTACACTTGTATGCAAGTAAACATCCTACAACTCTGCTTTATTGGTGAGCATTAAGCAAACACAGAATCGCTGGGTAAAAAAATACGTCTTGACTAAATAAATATTAAAAAAATCAGAGCGGATCAAGGGGTCTGAGCACTGGCATAGCGGGGAATGGGGCACAGGAGTATTGATTAGTGAAAGGCCGTTTTTTTCTCCTGAATCGAAAAATCAGCGCCGAATCTTCGGATTCGGCGAATCTGAATTTTCGCCCCACTTTCCTAAAGATTCGACAAGAATACATTGTTGTCAAACCTAAATTTTGCTGTATCATTTTTTTGTGAAAAAGATTTTAGATTTAAAAAAATGCACATGGACATAGTTATTATTAAGTAAGGTGATATTCTAAAGTTAATTGTATCGTGTCGTTTTTGTGTGCTTACTGGTAATTTTAATGTTACCTTTTGGAAGTGGTGTGACAACGGGTTGGTAGAAGCGACGCGAGTTTCGGCTTTGAGGCCCATCAGCGCAAACCTGCAAACGTGTTGTGTTGAAAAAAAAGTGGTAACACTGTTTTGCGATTTTCTCTGCGAGTCACGGTTTCGTCATGAAAATGAATGCAACGGTCAGTTGAGCCTTCATCAGAAAAGATAACAATATTATTGTAAATACGCATATTTTTTTATTTGACTCACTCATTCTTACGTGAAAGATTGCGTCCCAAATTTGCAACTGTCGTTTTTGACTTGAAAATGACGGTTTTTGATGTTAGGACACACCGGATGTTTCGGAAGATGGGAATAGCTAAGAATGTAGATGCAACGCCGAGCATGATAGTTCTGTGTTTAGTTTTATGGCGGATCATTCCCAACAATCACGGACATGGTCCACTTGCGCCATCTATTTCTGGACTTAAATACCCTATAAAAATTGAATAAAAAATTCGTTTTCTCGCCATAAAATAAAAACGAGCGCACAGTTATCGCGCCTCCAGACATGGATTCTTGGTGGGCGTTGACATCGCCTCTACACAAAAAAGAGAGCTTAAAAAGAGCAAAGGTGGTTCCAAATGCTAAAGAAATTCTGCTCAGTTTGTGTGGGAGATCTCGAGGAGAGAGACGAACTTTGCGGGTGTTCAACAACCCAGGCAGACCCTCGAAAAAAGTAATAGATTATTAAGGAGGCCGGGGAGCGCGACTCCTTTAGTCAGGTAGGTTCAGGGGAAGTACCATTCAGAAAGTGCCGATCAGTGAACGGCATTTGCGCTACATACCCGCGAGCTGCGTTTCGAGCGACACGCACTCGCGCACCGCAAGCAAGGTTTATGGGCTGACGCTGTCTGCGGTGTGGCGCAGCGGTTATCGCGCCGGACTTGTATTCCGTCCCTCTTTGGTTCGCACCCACTGCCGCATTAGTACGTAACTGGAACGAA
>JAZHYW010056944.1:0-52820 GCA_037355805.1 Ixodes ricinus
GAATATGGAATGTAGTTAAACGAGGCTTCTAAGGTGCGCCGCAAGACGTGATATTCAGCGAGGTCAATACCTACAGCTAAAGCGACCTTTGTGATATTCAGCGAGGTCGATACTTCTGGCTAAAGCGACCTTTTTATTTCAGTCCCAGAAATGTTTTGTAACATGTATCACTGATATTGCCACGCGCGCCGCGGAGCGAGCGCGTGGCCGAATAAGTTACCGCGCTTGGCTCTCGCGCGGAGTCTCTGGGTTCGATTCCAGGGAGCGGAGTCCTCCTTTATTTATTCTTTCATCTTGACATTCTCGTAAGTTCGAGAACCTTGTCGTGTGATGCAGTTACGATGTTCTACTTGCCAAACTTTCACACCGGATGTTCCAGAAACCCACGCGGGTACAAGAGGTGCTCCGTGTGGCGGCAGCGAAAGCTTGCGCTGGGATCCTCGCTGGCACGCGTTCGTGTAATCACCACTGCGTGATGCACGTTAAAACCCCAGGTTAGCGGTGTTACTGCACTGGCTAAATTTCTCATCTGCAGCTAAGCGACCGGTCACCCATTGGCAGAGCGTACCAACATCAAGGCTGCATAAACATACAAAGCAAGCCAATTTTTTTTGGTCCGGAGTCAGATTTTTTTAGCGCTCGATCCTTCTGTTATGCCTACATCGACGCCTGGGACGCTAGCCTTTCTCTATTTTGGTTTGGGCACAAATCGCCCCCTAAATCTTTAATTTCTTCAGTTATTCGCAGCCTCATCATTTGTCATTCGTGACAATATTTTGCTTCTTATAGTCGGACTGCATCAAATAGCCCTTCGATTTTTTTTTTACTGTTTTGTGTTGTTGCCGGCAAATAAACCATTCCGGTAAACCAGATTTGAGCAACTGTATAATTGTCGTTGTCACTGACGTCGATTCAAATTACGCAATGCAGAAGTATCTTCAAAAGTAATTAAATTACAAATTTCTAGCATTTGTATCCTACTGAAGATACTTTACAGTGAAATTAACTTGGAGTAGTATTTTAAATACTTTATGAAGCAGGTATTTAGTAACTTAACTTAAATAGTTTTATCGAGTATTTTGTCCAATACTGCTCCTTTCCAAATGTTCCGAACTACTTCATATCTATTATAATTCCATAGTGCTCTATGTTTCTATACGAATTTATTTTCCCATTTCTCATTATATTTTCTCGTGTTCCTCTAAATATTTCTTCCTGTTTCATCTAAACCCCCAGATATCCGTACATATCTACATAGTCTATTTCAAAGTTCTGAATTCTCAGCGGGTCCCCCTTTTCTTCATTAAAAACCATCACTCCAGATCTTTCTCTTCTGAAATTCAAACCAAGCTCGCCCCCCCCCCCCTCAACTTGTCCCCAATTAGTTTGTCCAATATATACCGACTATCTGCTATAAGTACAATGTCGTCTGCATACATCGGTCCAGGTACGACTTTGTTTGCTTTACTCACCCTCGATATTTGTCAGATCAAATCCCAAATTGCTCTGCTCTAACCTTTTTTCCAATTTATTCAGACATACCATGAAGAGCAGTGGTCACTGGTGATAGGGGACAACCCTGTCTAAGCCCTCTTCCTATTGCTGAAGGTTCTGTAGTTTCTGCCTCCAGTTTATAACCACCTTACTATTTGTATACACCACATGCAAGAACCTAATCAAATGTGCAAATAGCTCATACAGCCTCAGCAGTTCCCATAGTTTTTCCCGACTCATAATAGTCGTATGCCCTTTTAATATCTAAATATGCTACCCATAATGGTCTATGGTTTGTGCCTGTTAATTTCTATGCACTGGGTGACTATAAAATAAGTTATCTTCGAGCCTTCTATCCCTTCGGAAACAATTTTGGAGCTCACCCAGAATCTGCGTGCCTTCCGCCCACTCTTCCATTATTCTTTTCACTATCTGCGTAGCTAGCCTAAATATGTCTTCCAAAATAACTTTTTAGTTTGGGTTATTAGAGTACGATGCCAAACTAAACTCCTAATTTTTTTCGCTAACCCTTAAACATTAAGCCTTTGGCAAGCTGTATAAAGCGCCTGAAAAAAAGAAAAGAGACACATCGCATAAGAGATATTTCTGATAAATTGCCTTAGAGAGTCTAGACCTGGTGCGACTCGAAGTACATATATATATATAGTTAGCGCCCAGCCGCTTTCTGTGTGTGGGGAGTGGGGGGGGGGGGGGGCCGTCTTCATCCCAAGATGATTCATACATGGACTCTCCGTCCAATACATCTAGTCATAACGTTATTTTGATTTTACTCTTCCCCTTCCTTGGGCTACGGTATAATATCTCTTTTAAAACTTTTCTGTGGAGATACGATCCATTCCTCATTTTGCAGACGCTAGCAGGAATTAACGGCAGGAAATGAAGTCTTGGTAGTTGGAGGTTATTGGAAATTGCACCTAAGATACCGCTACAGCTACAAGCAATTGAAGGCAACTAGGCTTACCCCCTACGGTATACACAAAACGTACTCTAGCTAATTGATTTGCTTTTACATATACCTATGCGGCGAGAAACTGAGGGAGAGAGGAAGACGAGAGGGCGCGGTGTCGTCAGGACGCCGATCTATGGTTGCGAATGGTTAGTGGGTAGACTTAAAGGCCTTTGTCTGCATGCACCACACTCGTCGAACCCGTTCCAATTTGATAGCCAAACGCTGACTACGGCGTTCCGCGTTGTAACGCGTTTGACGAGTGCGGTGAAGAAAAAAAAAAGCTAGATTTAGCTCTACCCACTAATTGTTCCAACTAGAGTTTGGCGTCCTGGCGTCACCGCGCGCTCTCGTCTCCCCTTCTCCCTCAGTTGTCTGGGCGCATAGGTACCTCACACCTCGAGTCGGAGTGCCTGACGGGTGCAGTCAAATATATCGTGTCGCACTGAATGGACTCCAGATATTTAACTTCGCCCGCTTAGTATCGGTAAGTTTTCAGGCACTTGTTAGCCTGATTGATGCTTTCATTTCGATAATATTGCAGCTAATCGTGTATGTGTCCAAGTTGCATTCGCGTCCAGTAAACGCGGATAAACGGCCAGTGAGTAAGCGGAACAGTGTCAGCAATCAACACCGAAAATCGTATTTACGAGGCCTTCTTTCGAACGATGCTGAATCACGCTCCGGAAGTAAAGGTTTTTCGTTCCTTGGCTCTCGAACCCTTACCCGGGTCCAACGTTGCTCTATCTGCGTTGTCACGTGGTATGACCGTCCCACCAGCGTAACTCGGATTCTCTCGAGTAAGTTACCACAGCCCAAATAAACACGGAAAGAAGCAGAGCGCATGTTGGTAGTACATGGCATTGTTTGAGGCCTAGAACATAAATAAAACCTGCTATAGGAAAAAAAACAGCGCAATGATACAGGGATTAAGACGAAGGGAAACACGAAAATGCGCACACTGAACTGGAATGGTTATTGGAAATAACATGTTAATATAGCCACCAGAAGAACAAATTCGTCATTCTTATCTCCTCAGCCCGCGCTTCAGAAAGACATGCTGATTTGTAGATAATGATAAGGACGTCCTTATCATTATCTACTAATGAGCTTGAATTTCTAAAACGCAGGCAGAGGACTTAGGATGATGAATTTGGTTTTCTAATGGCGGGTGGTATTAAGATATTCATTTCCATTAACCCTCCAGTTGAGTCGCCCTTATCCTGTTTCCCTTCGTCTTAATTCTCTGTATTCTTAGGGGCTGTTCTTTTTTTCCTTTGCAATGAACCATCGGTTCCAAATCGTCACTCTTAACACCTGATTTCAGTGGTGTGTGTGTTTGTCCCATCTGTAAGGGTGCTCGGAACGCGTATCCGACTGGTATGTTCAACGCGTCCTAAAAGTGGTCCCTCGAGTTCCGCGTGATGATGTCCTCAATATGCCATGCTGTCACCGGCCGCGGTCCTGATGTTGTCAGAACAGCAGTGGTGCACATGACAGACGCATGTTCCTGCTACGGCTCACTCTCCAACTTGAAGGTCAACGGAAGCCCTGGCCAGCCAGGGGCTGGGACGCCGCGACGAAAGTGACACTCCCGTTCGCTCGTACCTTTTGCCGGAACTTCTTGCACCAACCGCCAGGATCGAGACATCCGGCAGTAAACGAATGGTGGAAACAACCACGATGAGATTAGAACATTGGTGGACGTGGGTGAAGAATAAAGGTCATACAAACCCATAGCCTCTTAAATACTGACAAAGCCTGGCAGATCGCCACGAGAAGCGGCCGCCGAAATGGAAAAGGCGGAGCGACAGACAACGGATGAGAGGAAAGCCACGTGACTGGCGCCCCGCTGCGGCGAGACGCCGAAACACACTTCTCCCGAGCAAACAAGTGTGTTTCGGGTCCTCGCCGCTGCAAAAGCTGTGCGCTGACGTCCAGGTTCCACTGAGAAATGGCTCTTTGATGCTCTGTGCTACCAGATCCTCGCGCTCCAAATCTGCGACCGGGCACTCCATGGCTCCGTCATCGAACTGCCAGGCTTTGTGAGTATAAAGGAGGCTATGGCAAACCACACAGGCTACTGGTCCCACACATTAAGGCACCGCCCATATCAAAGGAAAACGCCGAAAATCATCATCATCATTATCTTCACGGCGTGTCGGCTCCTGTGACGTCATTTGTTGCCGCTCCGGGACCACTTTGGATGTACGGGCAAAATAGGACGCTAAACGCACCAGTCAAAGACTCATTCGGGGCACCACACCTATCTATCTACTCGCGTTGTAAGTCCATGAGAACGGGAAAAGAAAAACAGTCCTTCAATGCGGAATTCACACTTTAATTTGACTCGTTTTTTTGCAGATGAACGTCACGCGGTGCAGCGAAATGATACTCGTCAGTGTGAAGGACTCCGCCAGAGGGAAGTGTCCAAATTTGGACACCTGCGGCCCTCCGCCGACGACCTGCGACGTCACCTTCTACCAAGATCCCAACACCCCAGCCACCGAGTCCATCATGTTTTTGCCGTACATCGACGGGGTGCGCAGTTCCTTTGCCACCGCTCTCTGTCCTCCAAGCTCCTTGCGTCGGGCTGTCGGAGATTCGCCTTTCTGGGGCCCTAATCTAGACTGGCGGGACAAAGCGAGACGGAAGGGACAGGGACATCGGCGCCGGCTTTGATTGGTCAGCGGTGCGGAGCTGGCCAATCGCAGCAGGCGCCGATGTTCGGTCGCCTCGGTCCCGCCGCGTAGACTAGGGCCCTGTCCTCCGGTTGTCGGACTAAAGGCGCCTTCACACTTGGAAGTCGCAAGGGTCGCGCGACAGCGTTTTGTCTAAAAATCGACAGTCGCTATCACCAAAGTAACCGGTTCGGGGCGGTCGCTTCCAAAACAATTTTGCAAACCGGTCCGAAAGTCGCCGCGCGGCTGAGTCAATAATCCACACCTCGGAATTGACGTGTGGCGCGTCGTGTTTGTTTACATACCGCATTCCGACTGTTGATACATGTCCGCCTTGGAGCCTCGGTTCGCCATAGCGCGGTGACTCTGAGGCTCTGATCATTGCTGCTAAAGGATACCTATTTATTTTTAACGACCAACACCAATTTGAACAAGCGCTCGGAAAAAAAAAAGACCTGGCAGCAAAATTAAAAAAAAGGAAAGCGTAATCTTGTTAGGGCTGGCTGTTGACATATTTTCTATACTCCATATTTTTCTATTTCGATTCGACAGGTGAAGTTTTTCTGCCAGACAGGACACCCACAACCCTGATGCAGACAACATGCAAAATCAGCGTCACCAACATAAACCACATGGGATGTGATCAAGCAGCATTCAGATTTCGTTGGGTGAGCGACCCTCTTGTTTTCAAGAGTGCATACAATGTTATACAGGGTATTTTTTTTTAAAGATTTTACACATTTGTTAAAAACAAAACAAAAACGTGAAAGCTATACTACTGCGGTTTGTGGAGGTGGGTTATACGGCCAGGCGACATAATATAGGGTGCTAGTCGTCGCGATAAGTCACTTAATTAACTAAAGTTTGATAATTGTTTCTTTAATTAGTGAAGATAAACCTGATTGCAATTACAAATAGTGCTGAGCGTCACCGATAACCACTTAAGTCAATACATTTCTTTAAATATTTGGAGGAAGGTGGGAGGAGCAGTGGGGCGCTAAAGTTACCATTGGGGCAACAGGCGCAAGCGCTAGCGGTGCTATAAGGCACCCGCAAGGTGTTTCCGTCTCTCATCACGCGCGTTTTTGCGCCATCAGCCTCGCGCCTTTTGCACACGTGGTTACGTTAGCGCGCTACTCCAAATCCCTAGCACTCACAATTTTTCGAAAATTTACTGCTTTGGTGCTTTCGATGACGCACAGCAAGTTTCTCATTGGGACCATACTTTTATCTTCACTAACTAAAATGGTAATGAAAAAAATGCTGTTTATAGTTATTCCCGTAATCGTGACTATTAGTACCTTATTATATTAACCTGGCCGTATAACTCGCCTACATCGACTGCATTAGCGTAGCTTTCACGGATAAAAAAAAACTCTGTAGAGCTTAGAATACATGCACTGTATAAAGGTTTATATACTCTAAGTATTAAAAGAAGGTTCGCAAGATATGCTGTTGTCAGTACCTCCATTGAAATAATTTAATGCTCATACTTTTCCGCATTACAAGGAATCTGGAAAAGGGCGAGCCCTTTGAAACGTACAAATTTCGTTCCTTGTCCCCTCCAGACGTAAGTGATTGAACAGGCACTTTAGAATGAGGGGCCGCCGAAGGAAATATTGAACTTACCCAAGCTTACTGGCACTAGTATGCCCCAAGTGTTCGCTTACGCGAGCGATTCAGCAAGAAGCTTCGTTGTCGTGGTGTAATTTGAACGTTAAAAACGGAGCCTTTTTAGAGCGCAGCTCTTAGGCGCCTGTTTCCGGCTTGAGCGGCGTCGCCGTCGGCGTTGCCGTCGGTGTCGCGTAACCGCGCGGTGCATTATGGGAAATGTCCCATAATCCAACCGCGCAAGACTCCCCCCCCCCCCTTCCGAGGCATACCTTGCGTATACATTACATGCCCCGTTTCGCGATAAAGGCTGGTCCACACACTTGTGACTGCTTACCGCTGCATACGACCGTGCACTTTAAAAACAAAAAAAATCTCAAACGACGAGAAAAACAACAGCAACAACACTGGGACGTCATCTATCTGCTGGCCGTAAAACGCCTAGAATTTTCGTTACGAGAAAAAAAAACAAAGAACAACAAAAAAACTGGCGATAAAACGACCAGCGTTGCCAGGCTGGGCTATAAATAGCCAAATTGGGCAAGTTTTATTTGCAGTTGGCGGGAAAAAATGGTAGTTGGCTATTTGGCTAGTATTGGGCTATTTCTGACCTGTGCATTGGGCTATTTCTGACCTGTGCACTGGGCTATTTCTGACCTGTGCATTGGGCAATTTCTGACCTGTGCTGGAACCAAAATGCCTGAAAGCACTTGGGTTTATAGGTTCAAATGTATTTTTTAGAGTAAGTTACATGAACATTTGGCGCTTCAGTCCCTTAACCCTGATAAGTATGCGACAGCAAACAAATTTGTCTGCTTTTTGCGCGCCTTGTGCAATTGTTTACCTCCGAATTTTGTCCGAATGCAAGCGTGTGCTGTTATTCCTCCATCTCAAGAAGTGACGGCGCGATTCCTTGCGGACTTAACAGCACCTCTTCTGCGCATTCTTTAGGTTGTCTGTTGATTGGCGTGCACCTATACTTTGTGTTTAATTCTGCATAGTTCTCCAGTGACGTCATTCTGGTCACCATGCCCCGATAGTAAGCGTCCACAGTGGAAGGTATGTTGTCATGCGCTTGTACGAGCGTTTCAGGAAGTACGCCGAACGTGCAAGGGACGCCATTTCCGGGGCATTTGATGGATAAAAATGTATTATGTGTCTTTTCTGTTCAAAATAAACGTTTCAAATTATCAGTTTTTTGGGGCTATTTTTGGGCTATTTTTTGGATCGACATTTGGCTATTTTTGGGCTATATCTCGTAGACGTTTGGCGGGTTGGAGTTCAAACACCTGGCAACCCTGAAAACGACGGAGAGAGACTAGTGCAAAGGCGGAAAGCTGGTCGCTCTTCGTGACTGCAGTGAACTCGCGTTTTTGATCAGTTTAAGTTAAACACGTGGCGATCTGTGATTTGACGAATTTTTTTGTTTGGTGTGCCCACGCCGATGAGCGTTACTTCCAAAATAAACAGATGACGGTCACCTGCTCCGTCTGTGTACTCTTTTCTGTCCGTCGTTTCAAACGCGCTGATATTTTTTCGCAACCATGTTTAACCAACTCGTCCAACCTTTCTCGGGGATTCTGGTATATTTCCTTTCTTTTTACTGATCGTTCTTTCTATTTTTGGCTTGAAAAACCTCATGACACTGTCTTGAACGACCATTTTTCATGGATAGTACGTACGTTTGATCCCGGAAATATCGCAAAACTTTCGCTATAGTGAAATGCAGTTCCAGGGCTACCTCATAGATGGCGCCAGCGTGCCTGTGTTTTTTCTTGTCGTGAGCGTCAAAACTAAGTCCTAAGCAAACGCAAGTGTGTGAACGCGCTTTATCTTGGCAGGCGACCAAAGTTACCGCCTCGATAACCAAAGTCAAAAATAAAATTTGGGGGTTTTACGTGCCGAACCATGGCATAGCCTCTTGTATGCTGACAAAGCGTGGCCGATCGTCACGAGAATCGGCCGCCGAAAGGGAAAAGGTGGAGCGGCAGACAACGGATGAGAGGAGAGCCACGTGACTGGCGCCCCGAAGCAGCGAGACGGCGAAACACACTTCTCCCGAGCGAACGAGGTGTGTTTCGGGTCCTCGCCGCTGCAAAAGCTGCGCGCTGACGTCCAGGTTCCTCGATTAATGGCTTTCTGATGCTCTGTGCTACCAGATCCTCGCGCTCCCTATCTGCGACCGGGCACTCGAACTGTCAGGCTTTGTGAGTATAAAGGAGGCTATGGCCGAAGCAACGAAGAGCATCTGGCACGAACCGTCAATCCATCCCTGCGGAGGATTGACGGTTCATTTCGACCACCTGGGGATCTTTCGACGTATAACCGAAATCTCGGTTACACGGCGCCCGCTCCGCAATAAGCGGGCCTCGATAACCAATAAGAGCGTTGAAGCGAACCACGTGGCATCACTTCGTGGAAGTGTTGTTTTTCCGCGCTTTGTTGTCACGTGCCTATCTTCGACACTCTTATTGGCACTTTCGTTTCTAGGTTTCTCAACTTGCTGGTACGGAGTTCCTCACCTGATACCTTTACAGAAATAAATTGGCCACTCTAATTTGCTTTATCGCGCTGTTTCAGGTTGTCCAAACTCACGGTCAACAGAACGGTGCACACCAGTTTTCGACTGGTTCAAAAGGCTGACAAATTCGGAAAACGCCTGGTACTTGCAATGGACGTGTCAAATAGCATGAAGGTAAGAGCGAGGGAAATATGCGCCAGGGTACATGCCGTTAGTGATCCTAAATAACTGCGCGCTGCAACCATTTAGAACAACTTTCGACAACGTAATACGCTGGAATCATCTATCGTGCGACCCGGAAGAGTTCCATTCCGGGTGTATTTCAGAATTGTTTTAAGCATCGTTCTTTCACCATGCACTTGAAGTACTTTGGTAGCGTTATATCCGGCACTTTCTTCGTAAATAGTGCATAAATCTAATTCTCAAATACTGCGAAACCTTCAGTACTCGACAGACTGGGCCAGTGTGCGTTTTCTCGTTGAAGGCGGTAAGAAGTGGTCTTAGCGCACTTGTCCACACCCAAGCGCAGATGTGGAAAACAGCCTTTTACGTAGTCGGCTACTTTTGGGATAATAACGTTTTTGGGGTCTGGGTGCCCTGGCAACGCTTCCAAATCTAAGTAGAATTTTGGACAACTTGAGCACAGCTTGTGCACATAACTGCTGCGGCAAAACAACACAGGCCTGACGTATACAACAGTCCATTGCGTCTCACTCGCGCTGCGTCATTGTTTCGGTTGGCACTTGGGCAAAATCAATTAGACCGCGAATATTTGGGTTGCATGGCATTATGGTAACGTTTTTTGGTCAAGTTTTTGCGTAAGCAGACACCAGTCACATCACCACGTCGCGTGGTGTCACGTCATGCGACGTCATGGTGTTACGCCACACTGTGCCACTTGACATGACGTTACTTGAGACTATACCCTGACACTATGACGTCACGCTTGCATTGCCTAATGTCACAACTCGGACTGCGTATTTTGGTCTAAACATATGTTTCGGCATCGTAACTCGCTGAGCTGCCTCCGCAAGTTGCGGTGATTGACTCTCCGAGTGTTGTGCGAGAAAGTGGAAGCACGGCCTTTGTTTAGAGTGTAGAAGACAAGGCCTGCGTATGACGTCATCGTTGGTCGATCGCCGACTTGTCCCAAGCGGCAAACACCCCGAAGCATGACGGGAGTAGGGGCCACGTCACAACTACGTCGCATTCACTGGCGGCTACACCTGTGTGCGCGACTACTCAGCGCGAGCTGATAGCGAGCTTCCACAGTTCATTTGCAACATGCATGCGACACCATCAAGATTTCCGGCCTTAGCAGTTT
Organism: Ixodes ricinus; assembly: GCA_037355805.1. Classification (NCBI taxonomy): domain Eukaryota; kingdom Metazoa; phylum Arthropoda; class Arachnida; order Ixodida; family Ixodidae; genus Ixodes; species Ixodes ricinus. The sequence goes on from JAZHYW010056944.1 coordinate 10,599, forward strand.
ATTAATGTGAGCTCGTTCTGAGCATGACCACTGAAGCAGGCGATGGAGCAGACGATGTAGCAGAGACAGAAATGTTGCTCATCCGGGCTACCTAGGGGGCGCTGAGGGGATCTACTAGGGATGACGTTTAGAGGAGGAAACGCGCAAGCCTTGTCTTCTACGTGGTATTGGTAGTACCCGGTGCCCACTGCACGCGCTCTCTGGAAAAAAATAATAGCATATAACAAAATGCCGTTGTAGCCCCGGTTATGCCAATAGTTCGTGCCGGAAGTCGCGCTTTCACGCGCACCCGACCAAAGAGAAACAAAAGTCTGGGGACACCTAAGCACTTCTTATGAGTTGCGAATGCGAAAGCATTAATGTCGTTCTTCCGCTTTCTTAGTTCGTCTGCTGGCGTAATAGCGTGGAGAGCCACGTTTCCCTGGCAAACGGCCGTGCGCGCGCTCTCGTGAAGTGACCGCGCCGCGCTGAGCTCGGCCGTCCACTCTGCGCCTGGAGTTTGCCCAGCCCGGGTTTCTGCCGCCAGGTCACGCAGCGCCGCACCTCATTACGGGCGACCGCGCCGCTGCGTGCACTGCGCTGACATGGAGAGGGCTTCTCTGGTGCCTTTTTGAAACTACGCCACACGAGAGCCAATGGGAGCTTCATTCCTTGATGACGCGCGGCAGCCAATGGGAGCATAAGCCATCAGAAATTTGCTTCACTTCGCTCCATTGGAAAGGGGACTTTTGGTGTCGTTTGGCCAACGTCTGGCGTGGTTTCAAAGCTGATGACGTCGGTTCGCTCCATGGGACAGTTAATGCTTTCGCAAAAAACGATCTATTGCTTTACCTATGTTTGCACAGGCGCCCTTAATATGAAGCAAAGATGCCCCGGTGGCTTGTACGTTAGTTTTGTGAAGTGACGTAACGTTAAAATGCGGAGCTGTGTGAACCAGCCGTTACCGCCAACGGTACTCTAGTAACAGGGATACTGCAAGGAAATTCTAGTGCATATTTCATTGTCTAAATATCAATCACGTTCTCGCCACACCTCGGAGACACCAATTTTTCGCTCGAAAAGACACCAACGGACTATTTGAAAGGAATAAACTTAATATCGTTATGTCACTTCGAACTTGAGCAACGCCGCTCCGCGCAAGCATGGTCGCAAGCTGCGTGCGCGCGAGCCCTGTCGAACTTCGCCGAACCGCAGTTCTCTTCTCTCCCAACCTATTCAGCTCTCGCGGGGAGCGGCGAGATGCCACTAAAATGGACAGGTTTAAACGTTGATAGCGCGCTGACGACGCCAGGTGGCAGAGGTCATAACCACGCCAGACCCCAAGGAGCTCTGCCCACGCTGGGATACTTGACGTCACGTCTCCTGTGATGCATCGCTTTCCAATTGCTGATTTCGAGCACTCGCTAGAATTGGTCCTTTAAAACAAAAGATATAGACACCCTTTCAAAATACAAGTGTGCGGTAGCATGTAACCAGGAGATATACTGTATACTGGTTAACTTATTTATTAAGGAGAGGTATTGTTTTAAGTTTCGATTTATTATCCCTTTAAATCTGACTTAGTCATACTTAAGTGCGGCTAAGGGTATCCTCGCAGCTGGGGCATTGCCGTCTTGCGTTCGCAAAGCTTGCCGACGTAGTCGTTATACACGTGATTGTGACGCAGTGTACTCTGTTGTTCAACAGCTTTTCAACAGGAGTACCTTTCTGAAGTTCTCGGTGGACCACCTCATTCGGCACAGCATCTCCTTGGGACAGCATGTGGGCATCGTTACATTCGCCGGAACGAGCAAGCTCTTCCATTCCCTGGTAGAAGTAAATGGCAGCGACACACGGGAGCAGCTCGCGACCATCGTCACTACTCTGGTACTGTCGAGCGGAACGTGCATTGGATGCGGGCTTCGAGACGGTGTTAAGGTAAGCGTCAACTGCTACCCAATATTCATCCCGTTACTAAACAGACTCTTTCGCAACGTGTAAATGACACATTGAGTCATTGTACTGTCCTCGCTAGCACTTCCTTCAATATTGAACATTCCAGCATAGAGGCTGGCTTACCACATAAAGACCAAACACAGCAAGTTGACTGGCGCGCGACCGTGCACCAGTCACCTAGCTATGTTTGAAGATTTGTGCTTGTCCTTTGTCCCCTTATTTCCTTTCTCCAGGGATTGTTATCGTAATTCTTGTCCAGCTCGCTTGCACCTTTCAAATTAATTGCATTTCATCATAAACTTAAAATGCAGGCCGTTGACCCTTGTTGGTGTCAGACTGATGGCATCTGATAGAACCCGTTTGCTCTACTGACGTCTAACTCCTGGTTAGGTCAGTTGGTACAGGGCTCCACTGGAAATGGAGAGGTCCCTGGTTCGATACCAGGACCAGGCGGATGTTTTGGGTCGCACATCAGTCATTTAGCTGTGTTTAAAAATTTGTGCTTGTCCTTTGTCCCACTTGTTCCCCTTCTGCAGTGATTATTATCGTAATTCTTGTCTAGCTCGCTTGCGTCTTTGCATTAATTGTATTTCATCTAGTAAAATGCAGTTCCAGGGTCACCTCATAGATCGTCCCAGCGTGCCAGTGTGTTCTCTAGTCGTGAAAGGTTACAAAAACTCAGTCATGACTCCTCCTGACTCGTAAGCAAACGGAAGTGTGTGAACAGGCCTTTAGGCCAAAACCGGTTTCACGAAGACAACAAAACAAAACGTACGGCAGCCTTTTGAACATAATGACAGTCTAGCCAGCAACCAACGGTGGCCACCCTCGCAACTGAATAATTCAGCTGCCATTCTGTAATTAGTTGGTTGATCAATGCCAAATAAAACATTGACTGCTGAATTACAATTTTCTAAACCAAGAATTCGGGGATCGTAAAAGTCGCCGTTTCTGGGAGGCGGCAAAGTGCCTGTATGCGGCTTGAAGGAACAAACGACATAGGAGCTTTTGTACACTGGATGACCATTGAGGTGTAATGCTGTTAACACCTGTAACCAACTCTATGGCACTCCAACGAATCACATGGCTCTCCGACCAATCCCATAACTCTCCAACCAACCCTATCATTCCTCTGGCCAACCCTATGGTTCTCCAAACATACCCCTATGGTTCTCCGCACCAATCCCCATGACTCTCCTACCAAAACCCTCTGACATGCCCAACCAACCCTATATGATTTCCAACCAATCCTATGAACTTCCAACCAACAACCCTTACGGCGAACCGGGTGACGTCACGGCGAGGGCAGAGAAGTTTCCCCGACTCGCCCCGCTCGTCCTGTGACGGCGTTAGCTGTCGGCGCGCTTCGTTTCTATTTAATCCTTTTTGTGCTCGTTTTTCGTAGTGTAGTGTAAATTCTCATGCGTAGCTTTATTGATGTATGGCCTGTAGCTGCAGGCGAAACTTCAACCAACGTTTCAGGCATGACTGACAGGGCAGGCAACGCATGAATCGCAACTGGTAGTATGAAAATGAAGAAATATATGGCCAAAATTGCAGGAGAACCACTATAGATTTCCATCTCGCGCAATCAATGCTGCTGGTGGTCTGAATGAATTGGCAGGTTATGTATACTATTTCGTGTGTTTATCTGTTTTTAAACAAAACGCCGAAGCAGAGAAACTGCGTGCTGCTCGAGCAACATGTTAGATATATTCTGGGCCATGGCGAGAGAATGAAAAAATCAAACAGCCCAAGTACAGGGGCAAAGTAAAGAAACAAGGAACGTTTATTTATGTACATTGCTTGCATTTAACCTTTGCTTGATTTGGATAGTACTTCAATGGACGCCAGTGGTGGTATCTGCGGACTTGTTTTTATCATCCACTTAAGTAATGTACAACAAATGTAAGTGAAGGTGTCTAGCCCGTTGTTAGTCCCTTAGGCTCTTAAATTGAGATCTTAGCTAAATAAAATTGTCATAAAGCTAAAACACTAGAAGCTTTTCTCATTCAAACTGTCCCCCTCACAGGTTCCATAATTTTCTGCTACTAGTGCAGCATCTACCAGTAGACAGCCGTTCGAATGCTTGCTGTTCCCCTGTTGTCCTTTGTTATCAGAGAGTCCAACTGTAGAGAGTTTGGAGGCTGAGGAAGTTTCTAGGGACCTGCAGCAATGTCTCTTTTAATTGGAAATGACAGGAACTGAACTGCCGATTATCCGAATACACAAGGCTGGAATAAAGAAAGAATGCCAGGAAAAAGTATAAACATTCCAAATTATGGTACTATTGCTGTGCATATTTTTGGCCGTTCAATACATCTCATAGGACTGGGGGCAATTCAGCCGTTTTTTTTCTGCTACCATACAAACTAATTTCCAGTAATTGTCATCTTCTAAAAAATAAGACATGTCTTCATACGTGTACGAACTATATAATGAATGCATGAAGAAGCTATATTTATGTGAAACTACCCTGATCTACGAGCACTTCAAAGGTCTTCAGACCCATGGCATTTAAAGCATCTGCGAACCAGCGCATGCAGAATGGCACGCGCAGAGTCGGGAGTCGCGAGCTAATTTGCCGATCGCCCAAAAGGCCCTTGAAATAAATGCCATTTCAAATGCCTGCAAAGCGGGATGTAATATTCTCCTAAATTATGAACATGCAAGGAACAGAATGCCAGCGTCTGAGACACTTACGCCGCCCCTTCACTGACCCCTCGCACGATTGCCTCGTGCAGTGTGGACCGACAGAGAGGTTCATCGGCGAAATTGCCTCCGCCGATAGCTTTCAGGATTTGTAACCGAATTATAAAGGTAAAAGTGACAAGCACGTTTATAAAAGGTACGACACCACGTCGGTATCGGCCTAACCCAGCGTCTTGTACACCGGGTAAACGAGGTCCCGCTCCTCGAAGTGCTTGCGGCACCCAACGGCCAAACCAGGAAACCGGGCAGGAAGCAAGCCGATGCGAAATCGCAAAGCGTCCTTCGGCTTGGGGCCAACAGATCCATCGTGCCATTACATCCACCGAGCAATTACGTCCAATTTCGTGCCATTAGATCCATTGTGCCCGTACATCCATAGTGCCAGCGCATCCATCGTGCCATTACATTCATTTTCGGCCAGTTCATCTAACGTGCCATTACATCCTTCATGCCGTTACAGCCATCCAGCCATTACATCCATCGCGCCATCACATCCATCAAGCAACTTCGTCCAAAAGCGTGTCATCACATCCATCGTTTTGTCACATCACTCGAGCAGCTTCGTCCAGAAACATGCGTTTACATCCATTAATCACGCAGGTTTATTTCTTCGTTTAACTATGCTGTATTATAGTTCACATTATTGTGAAGAGTTATACGCTAAATTGAATGTACAAAAGCGAGTAAAAGGACCCTTTGTGCGTCATGCACTTTCTGCGGCCCTCGGCGTCTCCAAAGTCGAACACGCATCGTCGGCTCGTTGTTTGTTGTTTCCACAGTGATCAAACTTTAGTTACTGCTTTTTTCACCCTCAAGATTAACTAAATATAAACTTTGTTATTGAATTACGACGGTACACAAAATAACACCTTTTATTTCGCTTCGAGACACACAAAAATCTGAATATCTTGTAGAATTTAATTGTGATACACTAACGTTATGGGGCTTACCGTTCGTTCCCTGTGGTTCCTAAACCAACGCGGAGAGCAAGGCATCTGCTTTTGCGCAGGCGTTGTGGTGACATCAGAAAGACGCCGAGCTCTGACTGGCTCCGATTGAAGGATTGTGGGTAGACCTCAAATCAAGCTGCTTTGAGGTCTACCCACTATCCTTCAATCACAGCCAGTAGTCAAAGCTCGGCGTTCTGACGTCACCGCAACCCCTGCAAAAGAAGCAGACGAACTTGCCCTCCGCATAAGAATGTGAATAACGCAAAAAGTCCAATGGCGGCCATCTTGGCTTCTATGGATGCGCTAGCACGATGGATGTAACGGAACGTTAGGCGCCGTAACAAGATAGGATGAGCAATTACATCTATCGAGTAACTACGTCCATCGAGCAACTACGTCCATCGAGGGGAAGAAGGAGCTCCCTCTTATCAGGATCCACTTTTAGTGCCTCCCGGATTTGCACAGACGTCGCTATTCTCCTCCCAGAAGATTATAGAAGATTAACCCTCACTCGAAATTCTTGCAAAAGCAGCTTTCCTCGTTGTGTTTCACACCGGCATTTTTCTTCTTAGTTCAATAAATAAACAAACAAGGAAACAAATTGTCGCATATGTTCTGTTTGATTAACCGTGGTGAAAGAGCATGTTAGTGTTAAGAGAGTATCTATTGAATATGGTAAGGTCTTTTGTTTGTTGACCTGGCCCCACGGACAAGCCGTCTTTGCTCTTGGGAGTCAAAACGTTTTGTATAAGGTTTTATAAAGAGTTCGACCCTCCTCCTTCTTCTTCTTCTTCTTCTTCTTATTATTATTATTATTGGCGCAGGTCCTGGAAGAAAATAACAGCAGCGCGTCGGGCGGCACAATCATTCTCCTCTCTGATGGCGAAGAGAACTATGGACCTTACATCGTTGATGTTCTCCCGGAGCTGGTCAGGAAAGGAGTGACCGTTCACACCTTCGCTCTGGGAGCCGAGGCCGACCAGAAGCTGCAGGACGTGGCACTTCAGACGGGCGGTACCGCTTACGCCTTCGGGGATCTCCAGACCAACACCATTTCCCAACTGACCCTCTCGTTCGTCCTGTCCACGACGTGGAATCTGGACAAGGCACAGCAACCTGTCATCGTGAGTTCATCGTTCTCCATGGAGTCAATCGTAAACGCCAATGCAAAGCCTGGCGTGACCACGCAAGACCAATACAATGCCCATGTCACTGTAGAAGAAACAAAAGCGGGAAAAGGCAAAACAACAACAACAACGACGACGACTCGGTTGCTATGTGGAGAGCCAGTCGTGTGCTTCTTTCGCAAGAGTTGCGGTGACGTCAAAACGACACCGAGCTCTAATTGGCTTCGATTGGAAGGATAATGGGTAGACCTCAATGCTAGATGCCTTGAGGTCTACCCTCTATTTAATTTCAATCAGCCAATAAGAGCTCGGCGTTCTGACATCATTGCAACCCCTGCGCAAGACTCGGACGAACTTGCGCTCCGCGTAGACAAACGCGCCGTTTACAAACAAGCCCGCGTGTGCCCACACCAGGTGTGGGCATTGCGCGTGCGCAGAAACCATATTCCCGCGAGAGGAAGCGTCTGCGCATGCGCAGTACCGACAGCAGCGCCACCACAGCGGCGTGACGTCAGAGTTGACTTGGTGTCTATACACGTTTTCAAAAAACACACGACCCCAGGAGCAACAAACCGTTTTCGAGCCCAGCCACCGAGTTTGAGGATAGACTCTCACCGGCGTCTCTGCTAACCCTAACCGACTGGAGTGTGAATTCAATTGGCGCAGTCTGCGTAGGCGCAGTTTCAAACGCTGCTGGTGGCTCAATTATCGTATCTGCCCGCTATATTTTGTGTTTTATGCTGCATGTATTTTCCCGAGGACATTGAGAAAACATTGTACACACTTTTGAAGAAAAAAAAACCCTCTAAACTATTTTTTGTTGGGTACGCGCACGACAGAACGAATGCAACCGAAATGTTAGTTGTCGTTTTTGTTTTTTTTTACGAAAATTTTCGACGGCGCCGCCCGATTAGCCGCGTGTCAAACAAAAATGCGCTTAGCTGTCAAAAATAATTTACAACAGTAGATAGACGAAAGACATGCATTTTTCACACTGACAAATAACGTGTTTACTGATGGACAGGACACGGACATGCAATGTAGAGAGTGTTAACGTTCGAACAATATATTGTACGTACCATACTATGCAGCATTCTCTGAAAAGGATTTGTATGAGAAAGACCTCAAGTAACACAGTCACAGTCGACGACAATCCCATCTTGACGATCGGACGGAATCCAAGATGACTTCGTTTTGAAGCACGTTTTGGGGAGAGCTTCCTTTTTTCACAACAGCACCAAGGCAAAGACACGAACGAGACTGACCCGTTTTTCACCCCAACCCGTACAACTTTTTTGGAGATGACTGACGATTCTACGCGGATTATCTCTGGGAAGGGGGAGAATAATTGTCATTGTTCGCAAAATCGCGTCGAGGGCCGTTCGGCGTCCTTCCCTTCCTACGTTTCCCGTGAATGTCGAGCAGAAAAGCTTGAATGGCAGGCACTTACCTGCCCTAATTTCTCACAGTGGGAGATAACACAAAGAAAGTACGCAGCACGCATAAAAAAATTAAGTGCAAAGTTTCAAGAGGGGCCAGAAAACGTCGAATGCCAAACCGCAAAAACGTAGGTAGAGAATCGCGCTGAGCGTGTTTTCACAGTTCAAGAGAGTGGCAGAAACTATCTAGCTAATAGAGGGCGTGAGAGTTGCAGCAGCCGCATCAGCATCAGCAACATGGCGGCGGCCAAGGGCCGTTTTAAAGCACAGCTCTAAGGCGCCCGTTAACACGTTTAGCGGCGTCGCCGTCGCCGTCGCGCATCGCCGTCGGCGTTGGCGTCACCGTCACAGTTGGCGTAACCGCGCGTAACCCTCGTAACTCTCGTGAGGGTTACGAGGGTTACTCTCACGAAGGTTACTCTCAAAAGGGTTACCCTCACGAGGAGCACGAGGGTTACCGTCGTAACCCTCATGAAACTAACCCTCATGGCAGTGACCCTCGTAACCCTCACGAGGGTTACGAGGTTGAGTTGCCCTCAAAAGGGTTACCCTCACGAGGGTCACGAGGGTTATGTGAGTTACCCTCATGAGGGTTATGAGAGTTAACCTCACGAGGCTCACGAGGGTTCCCATCACACGGGTTACTAGGGTTACCCTCACGAGGGTTACCCTCACGAAAGTCACGAGGGTTACCCTCACGAGGGTCATGAGGGTTACCCCCTGAGGTCAAGTGACCCCTCCTGAGGTCACGTGGCCCCCTGAGGTCATGTGACCCCCTCAGGTCATGTGACCCCCTCAGGTCAAGTGACCCCCTGAGTCACGTGACCCCCCCCCCTAAGGTAACGCGACCTCAAGGAGTCACCTATCCCTCAGTACCCTCCCATCCTATCCCTCAGTACCCTTCCATCCTCCCCCTCAAGAGCTGCGCTCTAATCGGGCGTTACAGGGAGTTGTAAATGGCTTTCATTTTTTGGAAAGGTATATAGTCGCCGACAGTTCAAGAAAAACCGGGCGCGGCGAGTCCCGTGCATCTAACTATGGCTCTTCAGCCAATCAGATCGCGGCATTATTCGATTAGAGCGGCGAGGAACCCATCACAACGCGAGAACGTAATTAGCCACTCCCTGCGCTTCTGAAGTCGCAAGTTTTTGTAGTGGCAAACAACGCAGAAGGAATTCCCTGAACCACTCTCTTGCGGTGAAAGGTCACTCTCGCTCCTCTTCCCTACGGTACAATGCGTACTTCTTCCCTCTCCCCCAATCGAAACTAATACAATGAAATACTTGACTATAAAGAACGCGTTCTACTCGGCTGGTTTGAATTAGGCAGGTGCATATACGCATAACCAAGTCCTCCCTAGCAGTGGGGACAGCCCGCTTCAGAGAGAACGCAGCTGCGCATCGCGCTGTCAACGCGCTTTCGCTCTGCGCCGATGGCGAGGGCTGCCGCCAACCCGCAGAGATACCGGAGTCGCCGAGACCGCAGAGAACGACTGTCTCCGCAGTCTGCTGTCCATGACGATAAATAAGAGGCAGCCATCTCTCCCAATTTGAAAGGGAAAACCCCGAGGCTCAGGGTGTCCAGCCGTTCCTACTACGCAAAAGCTGTTGACGCAAAGGCCATTGGAATTTCACGGAGCAAAAACCCGCACCCCCCGCCACTCTTGCATTGTAAAGCAGAAGGGAGGAGGATATGTTAGAAAAGGGCTCTCAATCATACACTAGACAATGTAACGTGTCATTGTCACTACCATGTCTACTCTTTGTTCGAGGTTTCCTTGTTTTTTGTTTCGGGTATGTGTGTGTGTGTCTGGGGGGGGCTGGGGGGAGGCGGGAAGAGAAATTTATTTGCGCATTATGCCAGGCTTCTCTGTATGGGTAGACATATTCTTACAACATCCTTTTATGGTTCCCTTTCTTGACGTCAGAGCCAGGATGTCCCTCAATGCTTGTGATGGTGGCTACTGGTCATTAGGATTGTATGAGAAGGTCGAAGGTTCGTGCGAAAAGCAGGGTGAAAGTCTGGAACCATTGTGTTTTAAACCCAACATTGTAGAAATCTACGTTTTAACATTATGCTTATTTCCGCTAATGAAAGTATAACCAGGTAAAACTAGGGCTACCACTGGCGTCGTAGTGCGAATTCGGTCAATCTAAGATTGTTAACCACAGCGTCACGTTTGGTCGCAATTATGTCGCACTGCGATACAAGTAAACTCCACGTAAAGTCAATTTATGTCTTTGCTGATCAACAGCACGCCGTTTGTATGAGGCTGCCTACAAGTTTACTGCAGACGGTTTGCATTCATTTGTTTATTTTACCCCGGAGATGTGAGGGAAATACGCGTAAAACCATGAAAGTGCCTCACCTATAAAAGTTCTAGATCACGCGATGAAGCTTTCGTACATTGCACGCCAGTTGCTTAGGCACTGTGACTTTCTGGCTTCTTGGCTTTCAGATGATGGACTCAACCACGTCTTTCAGCGACACAAAAGAATTTCCGTTCACCATACAAGAGGAACTGGGGAATAACACCTCCATCTTCATCTCCTTCTTGGAACCACAAAATATTACCGCCGAGCTATTTGACGGTACCGGTAAACCTTGCGTTGCCGAGTGCCCCGTGACCGCGACTGATCTGAGCATCAGCGTGAACCTCCCAACAACCACTGCCGTAGGTCTAATCAATGTTTATTCAAGTCGTATTGGTCTTCTGGCTTGTGTTCAAAATTTCAGTGCCGTGTGCAATGCCGATGAGGATAGTCGGGTTTGGATAGTACTAATGGTGACACCATCACGATGATTTTAAGGTTACAAGAAAGATGTTTTATAAGGGGCGGGAAACATGAACTATAGATGAATGGGTATCAACTAATTGTGACCTAAATAAAATAAATATTCAAGGATGTAAGGGTATGTTTTCAGCAGGTATCGAAAAACTACCGAATCTGAAAATTGCACTATGGGTAAGGGGAACTCTATGCTTTGCAAAAACACACATACCCAAGAAAAAAATATTTTTATGTGCAATTAACTCACCCTTGTTTGATAAATCAACTTGAATTTTGGATGGGTCATTCCTTGAAGAAAAAATAGAAACTTATTCCTTCCAAGAAGAGTCAGCGACGTAAAGTTGAGTAAAGTTAATAGAAAAAAAAGTTGGTAGAAGAACAACTTTTCGTTAAAATATGTTTATTCTTTACAGGCAGTCGGCTGACTATCTGTAATTGTTACACAATTTAGTGTAAGTTTCCCAAATGCTGAAATACAACTACAAACATAAACGATTTAAAAAAACTGATGTAAAAAAAAAGCTGTTTTAGGTGACGATAACCGGAAGTAATGGTTTCTGAATGAGCTGAAAGTTCGAAGACTAGTTGTCGCTCCTAATATAGACCTTTCCAAAAAAGAGCGTGTGGCCGGTGCCATCTTGAGTGTTCGTGTGGTATGGCGCGTGCTTTCCTCGCTTTTCGAAGCGACGAACACGCACGTGTTGGGCTGTGAAGATCGCACGCTGGACTGTGATTTCGTAAACATTGAAAAGGTCTATACTGCGCGATTTGTATCAAAATGAAGGTTATTTTTATTTTTAAATAATTAATTAATTACTATTGTGACTGCTGAACGGTTATAGATGCCCCTGAAAAATAGGCCAACGGTATAAGAAATCGTTGGGACACTTACCTATATACGTATACACCGTTTTATCGTGGGTAGCCCCATTTTGAGAGCGAGAAAGAAGACGGCAAAGGGCTATCGGAGCTTTCCTCCTTGATGGTGCGTTAGAAAGAGTGAAAGTCCCGGATGAGAGGCTTCGCCGGTGTTGGGTGTCTGCATTGCCCGAATCTCGTTCCCGCTTTCTTGTCAGTTTTAAACTCCCAAACTTAATTAGAGCCATGGGCTTAGAAGGCGACAGTCCCCCGGTCATCGGGACACCATTGCTCGGTTATATATAGGGTGCACGAATAAGGACAGAGTCTAATACTATCCGAGGACCTATGTAGCTTGCACGGAATCCGGAAAGTGTGGTTGCAATGTTTTTAAGCTCCATCGCTTTCCACATGACCCCCATCTCCGGCGGCAGGGGATTGCGTCTGGAAACCAAAAATACTTTTCCCCAACGCCATCCTCTCGTCTGTGCACGGAATATTTTGTGAATGGAGCGCGCACCGAACGCTCTACCGCCGGTGAACATGGGGTACGCTCGCAAGGTGCGTGCAAGTTTTCTCGTGAAAATTGCTGTTTCAGCTTGCAACTTGTAATTTGTGGGACTTCCCGTGCTGCTAACCATCTCGGGGAATGACACAGCACACCGGTTGAACAACACGGATACATTTAATGACCGTTATCGCCCACGCCGCGATCCAAAAGGCCCCCGCGCATACGCTGCGACGGCCCTTTATCAGCGGCGGAGCGCCACTCGCGTGGCCAGTTGCCGCTGATAGCCACAGAGACATGGCCACCGCCCAAACCGCGCGCGTTCCCTCCAAAGTTCTGAAAGCTGACGTTTCCGCAGCAGTTAAATATCAGCATGGTCGTGTTTCGAAAGCACATCAACACCTCTGTCACCTGGGATATGCTCCTAACCGCTTCGCATTTGTAGAGAAATCAATTATTTTTAGCACACTGACCAGCGTCAGCGAGCAGGCTCACGGGAAATCCTGAAGAAACTACCCCCATCCCTTCCGCCATCTTGGAACTACCGCCCCGCCACCTATAGGGCGTTGGAGTTGCGAATCGAGCCAGGAGAAACGGAAACAAATAATCCTGTGGTTTAGCGGCCCCCAAATGATATCGCATAAAAAAAAGAAGAAAACAAAACGATTAGATTGGTGTTCAGTTGTCCCGACTCCAGCGCTACCTCTCTACCTTCGATGACGGGGCGACGACTCGTGGACCTCGAGGTCTCACGCGCAGCAATAACATGACAAAAGGCAACAAGCATGTGCTGGAGGTCGGGCGTTAAAAAATAACACCCCGCCGTTCTCTACTTGGCCCAGTACTAATTTTGACCTCCAACGATGTAAGTGCAGATTACAGCCTCTCCCAAATGCTCTATGTTCTCGAAATATTGACATACTTTCTGTAGACGGTGTACATAATTCAAGAAATGATGCACTATTACCTCTATGACATCCCTATGGCACTGTACATTATAAGTTAATAGTTGCTTACAATGAGTATTGCTGAATATATTCCTTCATACTTTGAATTGCAGGTCATGATGATTAGTCTCAATGCGAATTCTCGTATACATTTATGTAAGTTGGTCCGTGCGAATGTAGCCTTGTTTGATTGGTGTTAAAACCCACCAAACTGCAGTCTCAGATTTGTTTAGCCCCCTCCTTACAATTGTCTATCTTACCGCGAAAAATAAAATATGATTGCATTTAGTTTTCTCTACTGATCTTTTCTCCTCCTCTCCCTAACAAAGCGGGTCTCTGAGCTACTCTCAACAAAAAATTGAATGAGAGTTTTCTTCTTTCTTGCATTAAATTAAATTTTAAATTGGAACAATCCCTGGGATGGTTTTACTATAGTGAGTAGTATTCTTCGGTGATCGTAGCTGAGTCCGCGGCTGCTCAGCGCGTGCTGAGGGCGATTCTCCCGCAAATATTTTGAAATGTCCACTCCACACCATCAGGATTGGCGGTATTAGAGGCCTCTAAACGTAAACTCGTTTTGCGCATGCCCAGTGAAAAGCACACTCAAGATTGCCGCCCAGTGAATACCTCCTATATTGGTGCAACCATTATTGCTAAATCTGAGCATATCTAACAAAAGTTTCGTTGTGATTAAAACTAAATTTTCAACAAAAAGCCTATGCAATCGCAGCATTCTCCTATGACCCCTGCAGAAACCAATCATTGAAACTCTGAACGCCATTATAAGCGGCTTATTCTTATTCTTATTCTAGTCAATGTCGGTTCTTATTCTAGTCAATGTCGGTATCAAATTTTCACGCAGAAAGCAACTAATAAGTGAAGTTGTGACTACAGTACTAAATCCTTTTATTTTCACTCTACGTGCATTGTGAAGTGGTTACAGTAATTACAGCGATAACCAATGACCGTTTCAGACCGAATCCTGGAAGCTAGTCTTGAGAGCCCTCGGAGGCCAAGCTTCGAATGTCACGGTCGCAGTTCTCTCGACGCAGCGGGACCCGATGAAGGCCCCCATCAGAGCCGAGACGTGTGTCAAGCACGATCCGGTCACCAACCAGGCACTGATATACACTAGAGTCACCAAAGACGGGTACGCTGTTCTGAATGCCACAGCTGTCGCTACTGTCGACTTCAACGGGACTACGGGAAGGGTTTTACTGCCACTTTACGACCACGGCAAAGGTAAGGCAAACATAAATTAAACTGAAAACAAAAGTTACACCTGATGTGGGCAGCGTTTACCCTAAGTTGCCTCTTAACTTCGTTTCAGCTTCAAGGGACACTGTAATTAAACTAAAGTAAGACGTATATTTAAAAGAAATACTTTTGATCACAAAAAGTAAATTCTTTCCGAGCAATATTTAGGCCGGTAGACGCAATTTAGGTGCAGAATGTGGAGGTCACAGCCTGCCAAGTTCTTCTCCGTGCTTGCTTACATATCTCATTGGCTGGAGAGATAATTGACGTGTGAAAAGTTGGTTTTAAATTTGTATTTTCGTGCCGTAATTGTATATTAATCGACTTTTGTATGTTTGAGAAACAAATAATCTAGGTGAATTTATTATTGTTTTTTTTTAAATATACCGAGACTGCCTTGCCGCTTCGATTTCAAACGATAACAAACATGGCTGCCGGCGTCTATGGAGTGCTGAACGAGCGTAGCTCGCTGATCTCGTCAATTTTTAAGAGTGCAGGTCGTTTTGAGTTTACAGAGGTGTTTAGAGGAAGATCTCAACCGACATAGTTTGCAACAAACAACTGTCGGAAGTACGCGCCTTCGGAAGCGGTGTGCGGATCCTTGTTTTCGGAGCGGAATCGGCCTAAGCCTAGCGTCCCACATTCACTATTTTGATCGATCTGGCTTGATCTCTTTCATTGCGCGTGTTGAACCCAAATAAAGATGTTGGTTCCCATAAAAGCGGTCCCGCTGCTCTGTGAATTGGGCAACCGTCGTGATTCCGACCATGGTTTCAATACCGAGAAGATACTTACACGGGTAAGAATTTGCGAGCCAATTGGCTGAAGGCAACGTTACTAGAACCACTCAGTTGGGAAACCGTCATAGAGCCTGCTGTGAAGAAGTGGAGCCGATACATATCTCAGTAGCGAGCTAATGGCGATCGCAACGCTGCCGTTTCTCCCGCAGCGGCCACTCTGTGAACTGCACGACTGCATTTACCGGTTCCGTCGAGTCACGGAAGGGCCGGTGGCGCCATCTTGCAGTAGCCACATAAAGCAACTTTCATGTTTCAACTCGTCGCTAAAGGGTGGCGCTGTTATTGTATTTAGCTCGGTCTCGGTGGACTCCAGCGGCCCGGGTTCGAGGGCGAGTTTACCAACTGAGTGTTTTAGTAACGTTGGCTCAAAGCAATCTGGCGGTCGGCTCGCATCAAGTTAATCCAGGTATGTTCCCGACATTTCGCTTCGAAAGGCAAATAGCTCAAGGTTTGCAGCTAAAGCGAATATTTTTACATCGAGTTTCAATTGCGCCTCGTGACGCCCACTCACCTTGCTCTCAGATGTCACGTGAAAAAAAAATAACAATAACAGTAAATCTGAAAGGACTGTATATTTATTTTGTTGAATAGTTTGACCTCTCGGTCGCGTATTGCCACACATTGATAGACGCTGACAGGGGCTTGTATTAGACCGTGGCTCGTGCATGATCGAGCGCTAGAACGCCGCTTTCATGGTCGAGTCTTGCGAGCGTTGTAAAAGTATTTAGACGCGGGCGGAATGCCAGACGGACGAAGGCGAAAACGGACGTCGACGGGCAGCGTTCCTGTCCGCGTCCTTCGCGCATCGCAGACGACGATAGACGGTGGTGAAGTAGCAGACGATGTCTGAGGCTGCCGCGCGTCTGCTCGCACAATCATTCGCGACTCCAGCGAACTATAGGAGGCGCGCTGGTCAGGCAAAATGGCGGACGAGAGGAGGTCGTTTTTGTCGTTCAGCGAACGGACCACCTTAAATGTCTCGCACTGCAGCGTAGAATTGGTGTTACATATGAAAGCAAAGCGATTTTTCGACGGTAAAAAACCTCCTTCTAGTCAGTGCGTGGGAATGGCACGGTGGAAGCATAAAAATAATTACTGGAAACGATGTTTGTTTCTATGCTGCCCACGAGAAGCAAGCAGCGATAGCAGACGACAGAGTAGAAACGACCACCTCTCTTGAGCTTCTCGGTGTTACCGCTACGCGGTGTTACCGCTACGCGTCGCCAATACTCCGTCTCACTAAAACCGTGCAGTACAGCTAAAGCTAATAGGGAGAGAGTGAATCCAGACTTGTTCGAGACCAAGCAAAGTAGGAACGAAGGAATCCCAGCCCTTCTCTTCCGTTCCTCCTTTCCCTCTTCTTGAACAGGTTGACATACGCTCTCTCCTCTGCAGGTTTGGCTGTACTGCAAGGTTTTAGTGAGACAGAGTATAGCAGGCGTTGTCAGACGCCAGTCTGGACGCGCCGGATGTCGTGAAATGGAGACACCAGCGCTTGTTAGCGTGTTCGTCCAAGCAGCCAAGCTAATCCAGAAGTAATGGGCGGAGAAACTGATTTGTGAACGGGGGCTTAGAGCGGGCCGTGACCTTCACCTAATTGCGTCTAACGGCGTAAATATTGCGCAAATTGTTTTCTTCTCGTGGAAAAATTAAAAAAAAAGTGTCCCATCTATGCTCTTAAAAAAAGAAACGTTTTCACTGCAGTGTCTCCAGATGCAGACGACGCTACTGACGGGACCAATCACGTTTATGTAAATTTTCTATCATCGCTGAACCAATCATAAACCAAAAAGAAAAAAATCAGCAGAACCCATCCTTTGGGAATGATTATCTACGTTAATGCGAATAGCATCAAACGGTGCGGAGTTATGCGGGTTCGTCAGGTGGCCGGCACACTCTAGATACGCCAGCCCACTCTTGAGGCGATTCTAAATTTGTTGACACTTTCACAGCCCTGCGCACGATCTCCGCAGCCCAGCACGTGCGTTTGTGTCACTTAGGAAGGCGAGCAAAGCACGCGCCATACGCACAAACACTCAAAATGGTACCGACCAGACTTTCTGGCGTCTCAGCTAGTCTCAACCAACGGTACTCTAAACGGTTGTTTATATCTTTACCATGAGACGCGCTTTACAGCGCTGTCACAGTACCGGTGCGCGCGTTCCATGCACGAGGGCTCATTCCGCTCTCGTGAGGCTGAGCACGGCCGCTACATCACCCTCTCCCGAGCGCGGGAGAGGGTGAGCTAGCGGCCGTGCTCAGCCTCACGAGAGCGGAATGAGCCTCGTGCATGGAACGCGCGCGTACCGGTAGCTGTGACAGCGCTGTAAAGCGCGTCCTATGGTAAAGATATAAACAACCGTTTAGAGTGCGTTGAATGACTGCCTTCATAGCTCTGTGGTTAGCGCGTCTGCCTGCTGATCAAAGGGTCAACGGTTCGAATCCCAGCCGGCGTCGGTCTTTTTTATTTATTTATCGCGGCGTAAGAGGTTAGATAGCCAGATAGATAGATAGATACATAGACGAAAAGTGCGTGAAGTAGCCAAAAAATGCTATTCGCATTAAAATGCTATTCGCATTAAAAGAATGTTATTCGCATTAAAAGGCTATTCGCATTAAAAACAAAACTACTTACTTGCGTTTCTGACGCTGCTTGATTAGTACCATTAGCTCGTAGCGTCAGATGCGTCTGGACTTAAGCTGAAACCAACGCTATTAGAACAATTCAGTTGGGAAGCTCCCATAGAACCTGCTTTGAAAAAGTCGCTTCGAACCGTACTCGACCTTTTTCTCAAGGGTGCCGCCATCTTGAAATGTCGTCAGTTCCAGTATGGGCGAAAACATTGTTTTGCCGTCGCCACGCCAATAGAATACTTTTAGGATATAAGCGTAACTGTTACCCATTTCCGTTTTGCCTCCCCTTTTATTTTTTTACTATTTGCAGGTTGAAATGTTTTATTATTTGTTCGTCACCTATAGGCAGCCGGCAAATGGCTGGCGGCGCCAGTGAGAGTACTGCATTCAGCGCCACAAGCGGAAGCGTCTCTGTTACTGGGGCGGCCAATCTGCCCGTCGGGCCGTTGCGAGCGGCGGCGACCCCGATTTCAGCAATCCCCGTGTGCACCTGCGTCCCTCCCCTGGTTCTTTTATGCGGTTTTTTGAGACCATCGGGAGCCTTGATAGGTCCAAGTGTTTAGCGAATATTCTAGAGTCGTCATTCGGACACCAGTTTGAGTTGTCTTCATTACTTGTGGCCGCCCGATCGGTCTGTGCTTCGCCCGTCTCCCAGGAAGTGACACCACACAACGAGAAGGCTGCGAATAGGTTTATTGTAAATCCCGGCTGCCCGTCTTCGAGAGCCGGCAGTCCAGACCCGCCGACCCTAGTCGTCGCTCGTCGTTCAGAGCTCACAGTCGGAGCCCGTGACCAGGCCTGCGGATCGTCCTCCCCATGCCAGTGCTGCGTAGGCTAGCCGTTCCGGGCTATCACAGCCAGAGTCTCGCTGCGGAACCACTCCGGGATCGTCATGGACTAGGCCGGTATGGTCAGGGTTCGCCGCTTCCGCCGGTCCTGATCCGAACCTCGCTGGTGGAATTCTCCGAGCTTCGCCACGGGCCAGACCAGCCAGAACGGATCTATCGTTCCTGCCCGGCCCCAGCCTCGTGCAGCACGCTCTTCCTCTTTCCTCGCCGGCTGGCCCCCGCTCGCGCCTCGCTCGGCCGTCCTCTTCTTCTCCCGACGTCCCACACACTAGAATAAAATTTAGGTAATTAGAACCATACTCTGCATGCTACAGAACCATACGCACATCGCAAAGCCTGGTGTAAAAAGGCGACAGGCAAACAAAGTGTACGTGTAAGAAGGATATTTACGCTTCGCACGAGCTTTTTCTAAAGAAAAACTTTAGCATCCTGCTTTCTGCAAGCCGTCACATTTGTAACCAGACTCAGCATTAAATTTGGTTGCTGAAACAAACAAAACTTTGTGCTACAATATCCACTCTTTGAAAACTCGCAGGTTTGGAAGGTTTTGGTTGCGACCACGCGTGCAGAACGGCATTAGGAGTGCCGGAACGGGCCGACGGGCCTTTCACTTCAAGACCTGATCGCCCGATTCTCGACGTCACAGCGAAGCAACAA
Organism: Ixodes ricinus; assembly: GCA_037355805.1. NCBI lineage: Eukaryota > Metazoa > Arthropoda > Arachnida > Ixodida > Ixodidae > Ixodes > Ixodes ricinus. The sequence continues at coordinate 30,063 of JAZHYW010056944.1, forward strand.
TCAGCCCGATTGTTCCTATCGTATTTCCCTATGTGGCTGTCAAAGCGACTCGTAATACAACTTGTATAAATATGTTATTTTGCCGAGTAGTCTGCAAAACGAGTTCGTCCGACCACTTTCCAAGCCTGCACATATATTTGCGTTCACTTCCCCCAACGGTTTCTGTAAAATTCACTTACTTCGTCGCACTGCAGTAATCCACTTCTGTCGCCGTGTCGCTTTACTGCAGATGCGTCGCACTGCAGTAATCCACTTCTGTCGCCGTGTCGCTTCGCATGACCTCGAGGGGAAGCGGTGAAGTTTGACGCTCGAGTCACCTTCGCGACTGTGGCCGTCTTTCACGCAGTAGTAGCAACGTTTATTTTTTGGGGGAACTCTAGGAGTTGTCGAGATGTTACAGGAACCCGGTGAGGTCATAGAGACGTGAAGTTGGGACTTACTTTTACGAAAAACGGTTCCAAAAAGCTCACGCCGATACGAAACGCAACGTTCGCACGTGGTTTCTGGATGCGCCCGCCCGCAGCCCCCGCGACCCGCGCAGGCCTGGCCTACCCAGTTTCTTTATTTTGCAGCCGCTAGATGGCGCAACGTGTCGCGCCAAACTGCATTGCAGGTTGCCTATACCGGATATGCCTCTCAAATGACTGGGGATGAGAGTACAGGAGAAGAGCTCTATAGGGAGGCTCTAGTGAGGGTGGGTGCAACTCAAATCCTGCAGAGCGTTTGCAATTTAATGGTGGTGCCTGAGGGAAAGGATTGGTAAAGGATATGCGCCAATGTTGCCTGCACGAGAGCAGATGCCCGCTATGTTGGAACTCTGTTGCCCCATGCGCATTTCCTCCTCTCGCCTCTCATTGCAAGCAACGAACGCCTTGGCGTAGCCCTTCTCGTTCCTTCTCGCTCCGGGAATTGCAAACGTCGAGAGGAGAAAGCAGGGTTGCCAGACAAGCAGCAGCGTCCAAGATGGCGGAATTTACCATTTTTCGCGTTAAACAAATACTTAACCTATCGGAACAAAACTGGTGGCTATAGAAAAGTAATCATTTATACCTTGCGTAAATTATTCAAGCACATTAATGGGCTCTTATGACCTGAGTTAGAAATAAAACGACCCTTTGCCCCGTAGACTCCCAGCTAAATTTAGCAATTAAATGGCGTCCATATTCCGTGATCCCCGATCTAGCAGTTGCGCCCACTCTCACTAGAGCCTCCCTACGAACCAAAGGCGATCGCAACGCCGCCATTTCTACCGCAGCGGCAACTCCGGGAACTCCGCGTCTGCACGAATCAGTTCAGGTCGAAGTCGCGCAGGAGCCGGTGGCGCCATCTTGCAGTGCCATTTCGCAGTAGCAGTATAAATTGACCTTTCATACTTTGACTCGTCTCTAAAGGGTGTCCTTGTTATCGCATTTATAGTTTGGTCTCGGTGAACGCGAGTGCTCCAAGTTTCAAGGGTGAGTTTCCCAACTGGGTGCTTTAGTAACGTTGGCTGAAACCAAGCATATGTAAAGACTAATAGACCGTTCCGATAACCGGGATAACGATACCCGATTCTCCACCGTGACCTTTGCGCGTGCATCGTATTGGCATCTGGTACTAGAGAGTTTTAGGGGTTGTTTTTGGAGCACACGGTTCCGAAACTATGAACGATGCAGCTGGTCCGTTCCGTAAGACAGTACGTAAAATTTTGCGCATTTACTGAATCGTAAAACTCGCGCAACCGTGTAAACGATGATGATGATTGAGTTTGATCGGCACCGCCATCTTCTAGTAGACATGTGAAACATTCTGCAGCGTGCTAATCCGTGTCCACCGCGACGGCTCGTGTTGCTGGAGTACGACTGTTGCAAACAAGACGGCTGACGTAACATTTACGGATCGGAATTTCAAGATCTGCAAAGCTAGAAACAGTAAAGAAGTGTCTGAACGACCGCAAAGCTAGGTGGAGTGTATCCGTCATCTTGAACATAAACGATCGGTCACGTTGGGTGCCGTCAAACCAATCATTTCGTCTGCTCGCGGTCGCCACAGCAGCTAGTCAGCCCGCAATTCACAAAGATTGACTAGCATGCGCGAGTCAATCTCAAATGAAGCAGGATAACAGGACGGCAAATTGCCTCCCGCAGTCCTCAGCGCTAGCACTCAGATAGGTTGGCGGCATCAGTCGCTAAACCATCCTCATATTTTTTTACCCGAGTAGTGAAGTGTGCTGGTTGCGTTGCGGTGACGACTCCATCGGCCGGAGTGAGACAAACGAACGAGAACAGCCTCCCAAAGCCCCCAACGACTAGCGCGCTCATGCTGTGGTGGTGTCGGCGGTGCGTTTGAGGACGAACCTTTCCTCTGGAAACAACTCGCTAGAACTCCCTGCTGCTACCAGAGGTATCCGAGAACTACCCAATAAAAATACTCTTACGCTTGGTTTACACGAAGGTGCAAGGAATAGAAACAGTTAAAGCCGCTAATTCTGCGCCAAGAAGTAAAAAAACTGGATTAATCAGATTATAGCTTTAAGAATTAGGAACTTTATTCCGCGTTTCTTGCACGGATGCTGGGCCTGTCAGACCAATAAAATCCTCTTCCACAAGACTGTCTTAAGATGGCGCCGTTTGCATTGTTTGAACTTTGTGGGTTGTCCTTCTTTTAGTATATATATATATATATATATATATTTACGTTTTTTTCAGGATTTTCTTTACATATATCACAGGAAAACTGAGCTTGTTTGTGCTCTCTTACGCAGGACCTGACCTAATTAAAAACGACGGCGAATATTCGGCCTTCTTCACAGAGCTTCAGGGGAAAGGAAGATACAGCGTGAGGACCGATGTCACAATCACCCAAGAAACCCGGCTGAGCTCAACAGCCCCGGGTGCCTCCATGACACCTGGCCTTCCGGCGTTAAAAGAAACGTTACCAAGCCCTGTAGTCTCCGAAGCCAGCGCGGGTTCAGTGCCTTCAGGGATACCTGTCACTTCTGAGAGCTTGAAAACAACTGAGTTCACTCAAACCTTTTCCGGATATAAACCCTTTTCAAAGGCAACACTTCCTGTACCTTCAAACACACCGGAAAAAATCGGGTTTAACGCAACGCTGTCACCTCTTGGCACTCCCACAAGTATAAGCTCTACAGGGAGTGAAGCCCCGATAAACATTTCGAAACTTGGAACTGTGATACCTTCCAATTTTTCCGAAAACATGACGTTAAACATATCCCGGTTTAGCACAGAACCCTCTACAGCTTCAAGAATTTCCGAAACGACTGGAACCTTCGGTAGCTACGGTAGTTTTGAGAAAAATAAAACCACTTCAGGTTATGAAGCCAGTTCATACACAACACTGTCTGCGCTTTCCAACACATCGGAAAGAGTCGAATTCAACAGAACGCTGTCAATTGTGGGCACTCCCATCAATCAAAACTCTACAGGGAGCGAAGCTTCGATAAGCATAACGCAACTCGAAACTCGGATACCTTACAGTTTTTTTGAAAACATGACGTTGAACGCATCCTTTTTCAGTACTGAACCACCTACAGACTCAAGACTTTACGGTACGACAGAGACCTCCGCTAGCTACAATATAGAAAATAATGAAACTTTTTCAAGTCATAAAGCCACTTTAAACACAACCCAACCTGGATATTTTAGTACCTCAGAAAAAATCGGATCCAACAAAACTTCCTCATCTTTCAGCGCCCCCGAAAATGAAATACCTACAGGTAATGAAGCATCGATTGATTTGACGCATTCTGGAACGCATGTATATTTCAATTATTCAAAAACCGTAGAGTTGAATACATCTTTTGGGGCACTGAATCATCCGCAAGTTCCAAACACCCAACGATGATCGGAACCTCTGGTAGCACCAAAATCTCTGAGAAAAATGAAACCTCTACATGGTATCAACCCCGACCAAACACAACACAACCTGGGCTTTCCAATACATCGGAAAGCGTTGAGTTCAACGGAAGTCTCTCACCTTTCAGCGTCTCTAAAAATGAAAGCCCTACAGAGAAGGAAATCTTGGTAACCTTGACATATTCTGGGACTCTGGCACCCCTCAGTGGTTCTGAAGCCACAGGGTTAAACACATCTCTGTCAAGTACTGGACCACCTACACTCTCTGTATATTCTAGGGCGACTGGAACCTTCAGTAGCTCCAAAATCTCACAGAAAAATGGAACCTCTGCAGAATATGAACCCAGGTCAAGTATAACAGAATCTGAACCTTACATTACGCCGGAAATTACTGTGTTTAACAAAACATTCTCATCTTTCATCATAGCCGAAAATAAAAGCTCTATGGAGCATGACGCCTCGGTTGACTATACGCATCCTGCGACTTATCTACCTTTGAATGCTTCTGAACATACAAGGTTGAACGTATCCTTTTGGGGCACTGGACCACCTACACGCTCTGGAATATTCAAGACGACAGTACCCTCAGGTAGCACCGAAATTACTGATGAAAATGGAACCTCTACAGGTTACGAACCCAAGTCGAACACAACAGGACTTGGACCTTCCAATACATCAGAAGAATTTGGGTTCAACAGAACATTGTCACCATTCATCACCCCCGAAAATGATAGCTTTACAAAAAATAGAGCTTCGGTTGATTTGACAAATACACTTTTCAATGTTTCTGAAACCACGGGACTGAACACATCCTACGTTGCCAGTGAACCGCTTACACATTCCGGACAATACAGTACAACTGGAACATCTGAGGAAAATGAAAGAACTACGGATTATGAGCCCAGATCCAACACAAAAGAACAAGGACCTTCCAACACGTCTGAAAAACTTGGTTTCAACATAACCTTCGCATCTTTCAGGACTTCTGAAAATGAAAGCTCTACAGAGGACAACGCCTCGGTTGACTTGACACATTCTGGAACGTATGTACCTTTCAATGCTTCTGAAAGTATGGAATTGAGCACAACCTCTTTAGGCACCGGTTCACATACAGGTTCTAGGCAATCTGAAACGACTAGAGTCACTGGTAGCACTGAAATGTCCAAGAAAGATGAAACCTCTGCAGAATATGAGCCCAGTTCAAGCATAACACAACCTGAAACTTCTGATCTATGGGAACCTATTCGATCCAGAAGAATTTCCTCCTCCACCACCCCTGAAAGTAAAAGCTCTGTAGAGAATGAAGCCTCGGTTGACTACACGCATCCTGCGACTTATCTTCCTTTGAATGCTTCTGAACACATAAGGTTGAACGCATCCTCTTTTAGCACTGAATCGCCTACATCATCTGGGATATTCAGGACGACAGGAGCCTCGAATACCACCGAAATCAATAATGAAAATGGAACCTCTACAGGTTATGAACTAAGGTCAAACACAACAGTACTTGTACCTTTTAATACATCAGAAAAATTTGGGTTCAACATGTCATCATTCATCACCCCCGAAAATTATAGTTTTACAGGAAATACAGCTTCGGTTGATTTGACAAATACACTTTTCAATGCTTCTGATACCAGGGGGCTAAACACATCCTACTTTGCCACCGAACCGCTTACACATTCCGGACAATACAGTACAACTGGAACATCTGAGGAGAATGAAACATCTACGGATTATGAGCCCAGATTCAACACAACAAGACAGGGACCTTACAGCACGTCTGAAGAAATCGGATTCGACATAACCTTCGCATCTTTCAGGACTTCTGAAAATGAAAGCTCTGCAGAGTACAAAGCCTCTGCTGACTTGACACATCCTGGAACGTATGTACCGTTCAATGCTTCTGAAAGTATGGGATTGAGCACATCCTTTTTAGGCACCGGTTCACATACAGGTTCTAGGCAATCCGAAACGACTGGAGTCACTGGTAGCACTGAATTGCCCAAGGAAGATGAAACCTCTGCAGAATATGAGCTCAGTTCAAGCATAACACAACCTGAAACTTCTGATCTATGGGAACCTATTCGATCCAGAAGAATTTCCTCCTCCACCACCCTTGAAAGTAAAAGCTCTGTAGAGAATGAAGCCTCGGTTGAATTAACACGTCCTGGAAGTCGCGTATCTTTTAATGGTTCTGAAACTATGGAGTTGAACATATCTGCTTTAGGCACTGGACCAACTACACTTTCCGGACACATTGGGTGGACTGAACCCTCCAGTAGTACTGAGATCTCTGAAGAAAATGAAACCTTTGCAGGGCATGAACGCCGGTCTACCGAAACTTCACCTCCCAATACTTCAGAAAGAATTTGGTTGAACAGAACTTTCTCAACTTTCAGCGCCTCCGAAAATGAAAGCTTTACAGAGAATGAAGTCTCTGCTGACTTGACGCTTCCTGGAACTTATGGTGCCGGTGGAAGAGCACCTGGATCTTCGTGTAAGTACAGGTGCCGTACGGAACTTCTAACACGTTTTTTTATAAGGAGCATTTGGGTGACTCTTCCGTTTATGAACTCTCTGCAGCGTCCGAACCATCGGGAGTTTCCACACTTAAAGGTCACTCGAGCTTTGCAGAGCATTCTGCCATCGGTCCTGGCAGGTTTCTTTTGAGTGAGCTGAAATCAGGTGAGGTCATTTGCGATCTCTTCAGCGGCGCTTGTACAGCAACCGAGATTTAAGTAGAGGTCAGATCTAGAGCACGAGGAACATACTAAATTCAATAATTTTTTTTTCAAATTGATAAAAAATGCGACATTCATAAAGATTGATATTTGAAGGTATAGTATATGGGTGGTTGGAGCTGTGCTCAACTAAAGATAAAGGAAGTTTCCATGGGGTCGCATAACTTCTAAAAATGTGAACCAGTTTCTCCAGATCTTCTCCAATCGTAAAAAAAAATCAAGCGTTTTGAAAGTTCGTTAGTTTCTATTTTTAATAAATGCAATGACACTTGTGAAAATCACTGTGCTGCTTAAATGTTTATCATGTTACAAAGTCTGAATCTGTAATTTTATTGTATTTGCTTGCCATCATAAAAAATAACTTTTTCTGGGAGTTATGAGTACACATAATTTGCAGTATCAATCCCCGTGAAATAAGCGGCGACAAAAGAACGAACTGTTGATACAACTATTTGGTCCAGTCTCTCTTCTTTAAGTAAAAGTAGATAATCTCTTTTGATAACTCGGGCTGAATCAGAAGAGGTGCCAGACCACACAAAGCCATGCAAGAACGTAAATTAAAAACAAGGCTTATGGTAGCATTTCTCAATACAACCATATCTTATAAGTTATAACGGTTGCATAATATGGCCTTTTAATCTTTTATACATGTATAAACAGACATGGAGGGTGATGAGACGTGTAAAGCCTCAAGTTCTTCAGAAGAGTGCAGAGGTGCGAGCCACGTGGAATCGGAGTCGAGGCGCGGTTTACCTGGTGCCTTAATTGTGAGTCATTTCCAGTTAATTCCGACAAACAGTAATCAACTAGTTGCACAAAAAAACAAAACATGCTGGGCTCGTGAACGTGCCAACATTTACATTTTGCGCACCTTCCAAAGTTTTCGGTTAACTAACGATCGTAAAATAAACTTGTTTCTCATTAAACTAAATCACTCACACGCCACGTAGAACTTGATTCTTGCGAGTTTCGAGACATCAAGGGTAATTGGTGATTTAAAAATGTTAAGTACTGATAAACGGCCCTACGTTATTTGTTTCAGTTTAGGTGAAATATGCTCTTCTGTAAGCTCTTTTTAGGCAACAACTGAAACCGAAAACAAAACGTTGGTTCTGGTGAACAACGTTTGTCCCAAGTTGTCGTGGCATGACCAGACTTGTACGGTACTCATCGCAAGAAGTAAACTTGCTTGTATTCAACTACTTCTTTGTATAATATTGTAGTAATTTGATTACCTGTATTAGGTAATACAGGTAATCAAATTTGTGCATATTTTCTATCAAAGAATCTTCGAACTAATTGTCTCGGACGGGAGAATGGCTTACCAAAATCGGTGGATTAAGAAGATACGTGATCTGAAATTTGGTGATTGTAATTCAATGATGGACAGTACAGTTGAGACCCTTTTCAAAGGGGCAGAAAAATTTGTCGTTTTAAAAGTCTGAAGTAATCGGGAAAAGTACCGGTCACCTTTTCAACTAATCACCAATTACTTTTTTCTCAACTAATCAAGTAATCTAACTGAATGCTTTTTGAGGAAAATTAATTGTAATTGATTACTTTTTTTGAGTAGCATGTACAAGATGGGCATGACTGACCACGAGGCACAAACAGTTGCGTGATCTTCCCGTGATATACCAGCAGGCTACGGTGGGCCAGAATGCGATGTGGGACGATCGCTAGCGTTGCCAAACCGATACCGCCTAGAAGAAAAGGCTTCCGCATGACGTCATCGCTGGTGTACCACCGACCTGCCCCGAGTGGCAAACACGTTGAAGCTGAAGGAGAGTCGCCGCGACGCGGCATACGCGTTCGTCTATGCGTCGGGTTCGTCGTAAGACACTCCAAGAAACGCTCACGGCGACCCAGACACGAGCTAGGCGGAGCTGTAGATCCACCTGCGATGACGTGTGGAAGAGGAAGCCGCATGCTTTACCTTTCAGTCGGTAGCGACAGAGCCGAGCATACCACCTGGAGGTCGACAGCAGCCCCACAACTGCGATCCGCGATTACGAGCAACACTATCTCTTCCAGTGTACTTAAAACGAAATCGGTTATAACGAAATAGGGGCTACAGCGAAGCTATCACGATTTCCCATTTCCTTTAGCACTTCGTTATAACCGCAGGCGGTTATAACGAAATAGCGGCTACAGCGAAGCGATCACGATTTCCCATTCTCTTTGCACTTCGTTATAACCGAAGTCGGTTAAAACGAAATAGAGTTTACAGCGAAGCGATCACGATTTCCCATTCCCTTTTGCACTTCATTATAACCGAAGTCGGTTATAACGAAATAGCGGATATATCGAAGCAATTTCAGATTCCCGTTTACTTCGTTATACCCGGTTTCGACAGTAATACGACCCGATAGTCTCATCCAATTAGTGGGAACGCGGGGTGGCACTGCTCTCGACGCGCAGATGATGGTCCGCTTTCTACAGTCCGTCCCACATGAAATTTAACCGCTACAAACGCCACGATCTGATGGGGTCAATCGAGCAGCGCCAAAAAAGTGCGTCGTCATTATACTCGCCGTCTTTACGTTCTCTACAATTACGCACAGTGAATGCACGGTATGCCTTCCCTTCTGTGCGTAATATTGGGTCAGTCGGTGACGCAATAGAAAACTCACAAACACGACGAGGACCGTGACGATGCATTTTTGGCTCTCCTTGATCGGTTCCACAGGGTCGTAGCGTAGGCTCGTGAAGTGGAGGCTGAACCTCTGGAGCGCTCCCGCCCGCGCACTTGTCACAGCTTACTCTTTTATTATTATTTATTATTATTTATTTATTCTCCGCAGCGCCGGAGCATCACAGCAGAGGAGGGGTTACATGATTCACATATATCATTATAAATTGGAAAGTCACATAACAGCACACATCAGCAATTTCAGCAACATCAATAAACATGAATAAACATGATTCACATCCAGTACACAATAGCAATATTTCGAAAAAACCAATGATGTACTTAACACAGAAACCTACATTGCATTAATAAGGCTAATAAAAGAGTCACTGTTAGCCGATACAATATCAGACGGCAGTTCATTCCATTCCGATATAGTTCTCGGAAAAAAAGAAAACATCATATAGTTAGTTCGACATTTTTATTTCGCGTATTTTTTACGTGGTCCCTCCTACTAGATATATAGTGGGGCATTTCTAGATAATTAGATTTGTCTATTCCAGTTAAATCATTGTTGATAGCGTAAATAAGTTTAAGTCTATTTTTCTTACGTCTTTTTCTAGAGGCTCGATACCCATACAAACTTTGATTTGCGTCACACTCTCTGCTCGAGAATACTTATTCAGAATAAACCTCACAGCGCGATTTTGGATGCCTTCTATCTTATGTATGAGATATTTTTGGTGCGGGTCCCATACGGCACTTGCATATTCTAGATGTGGTCTAACTAGTGAGCGATACGCTGTTTCTTTCAAGACCCTCTTCGGTACTCATGACAATAATCGACTACTTCTTGGAGTAACTTTGTAATCATTTGTATAGATTTTTTACGAAGTTATCGCGAGAGTATTACATTGGGAAGTACTAAGATTACTCGTAACCGTCACTATTTTTCGATCTTGCACCGTGCCTCCAAATCCTTGCATCGTGCCTCCGACAAGGGATGGTTTAACAAAATTGGTGGATTAAAATATAAGTAGTTTCGACAGTTTGGTGATTCTAACTAAATATTATGAATGGTACGAAATATCCGTTTTAGAACCGGCAGAAGCATCTGTCCTTCTGTCAATTTCAAGTCGCCGGAAAAGTGACGCGGCTAGCTTTTTCGACTAGCGGTCAATTAACTTTGTTCTGCAGTAACCGACTAACCTAATTGTATAGTTTTTGATGCAGAACTACTTTTTCTCCGCTCTTGAAAGGGAGTGCAAAGTTGGGAGGTCGATGTCACGAAAACTTGGTCAAACAAGTGACGTGACACAGGCGCGACATAGACTATTATAGTAAACGTAAAGAGTTGTCACTGAAGCCCTATTGCGGCCTTGGAGTTAGGATTCCCAACAACCGGCAGCTGGCACAGTGGCGCCTAATTATTTATACATTGCTTATATTTGTACCATTAAGAAAAAGCTTTGCTTTGATTTACATATTTCTAATCCTGTTAGTAGCTTCGAACGTTTTAAAAAATATGACGACTGCGACTGTGACTTTGGCAAGCCGCACGACTCGGCAGCCGCCGTAACGTCAGCCAAGGTGGCGAGGGTCGGATGCCGGGTGTTGTTGCTGTCATCGTGTGAAGTTCTCGACGTTCTTCTTTGTGGCGAAGATGAGGCGGTTACTGCGCAACCCCGTGGAGAAAATCTCGAGCGTCTCTTGAGCGTCAGCTGAGTCGCCGAAAAGCTATTTTCTGTTTCCCATCATTTCAAGCGAGCTGACGCTACAAACACAAACGTTTTGTCTCGAACGACGCTCTCACTTCGCGAGCGTGAGTGCATTTTGCAGGTTCGTTTGAAGCGTCGAGTTTGCTCTGGTTCCTCCTCCTTTTCTCGCCCTTACGGTGAAACGAAGCGTACATTTCTACGAACGCCTGCAGAACAGTTGTCCTTGTTATGGTTGTCTTTTTGATCAATAAATATTTGTACATTACTTACCTATCTCGTACGGTTGTCCCCTTCTTTCCTCTGTTGACTGAAGCTGTTTTAATTTTTTATCGCATATTGTGAACGGTCTGCTCTGGAATTTAGAATTTACACGTGCATTGACGAGATCGACTCCAACCAAAATTCAAAATTCTAGTTAGTCACGGCAGACTAGGTGACGCAGAGCTACCGCCTAGTACGAACGGAATCAAATACATTACTCCTCCACCCATTCAGGCAGCAGCCATCTATGTCTCTAGCCATGTAGTGAACGGAAGCGCTAAACAGGAAGCCGAGACTATACTCTGTTTCATGCTTAGCGTGCAACGCTGTCAAAGCTGCTGGCGCGAGCGCGTGGCTTCATCTATGGTTTTGTTTGCGTGAGAGCGCGTGCAAATGATCAACGTAGTCAAGACCCACGCTCGCGCCAGTAGCTTTGACAGCGTTGCGCGCTAAGTATGAAACAGAGTATAACTTCACATCAGCCGCTTGGTTCGCTGACAGTCAAGTGAGCCGCTGGTGCCTAGGGAAGTGGCCACTCTTTACGTTAGAACGTTCTTGTCCTGCTGCCGAGAACCCAGCAGTGCGCGTCCTTTCTTATCTGCTGGCTTGCTCGTTAGCTCGTTTCAACTGGACGCGCTCCTGTCTGATTAAAACGGCGATAGACGCCGATCCGACAGCCATGATTCCACAATCTTCGCTCATCGATTGTGACAGCGACCGAGCGACCTAGCTGCGCGGATAGTTCACACGACTCTCTCGCGCTACACGGCGGAGCGTTAACACACTAATGGCGGCGCCGAGGGACTGCACATTTCTCTCTGTACCGGACTTCTTGCACACCCGGCATTGCAATACGGCAGGAGCCCGTGTACGGTTCTTCCGCTGCGGCCGTAGCTCTACGAAAATTCAAGCAGCATAGTAAATCCAAGCACCTATCGATATTTTACTAAGACTAATTGTAACTGTAATTCGATTAATATTTTGAGTAACACTTGACTGCTTCTTGCCTAGCTTAAACGGATGTAGAGCTCTGCTTGAACCAACTATACACTTCGCACGGAAAGGTAGAAAGAAACAAAAAGCTTGAATTCTTTTATTCATTCCTACATTCATTCGTGAATTTTAAGTTTTCACGAAAAGCTGATGCCTCGAAAAAGGATAAAGAGCAATGATATTAGAAATTAGTCAAAAACAACATGAATTATACCAAATATTTGCGAAAAACTTCAATACCTGCGGCACTGAAAGTGTTATACAGGTGTTGTATGCGTGTTATAAAGCTAATTGGGATGGTGTTATAAACGAATGTCGCTCACTTAAGGCCCCGCCACACTGAGGCAACACGACGGCAACAGCAACACAACACCTTGTCCAACAGTCGGGCAACTTGTTGCTCCTTCCCTGTGTTGTCCGACAAACCTGTCACATCGCGGCAACAGCAGGACAAAATGGACGACCACTAAAATATTGCCTCGGTATGACAGCTTTCGGCAACAAAAGAGACGCAACTTGTGTTGGACAAGGTGTGTTGCCCTGATCGCTGGCTCAGCGAATTTCGGGCCGGCAACACGACAACAGTGATAGCTTCGATGGCAGAGCTAGTTCCCTATGAATAACGTCTAACTCAAGTAAAGGCTTCGAAAACGTTATTTAACAATAATTAGGACTGGCGTGCAGCTAAAATATTTTAAGATTGTTTTTACTGTGCAATTTCGGAAAGAGTTCGTCGAAATGGTTACAGCTACGGTCGTGAACGTTCAGACTGCAGGTGTTAATATTAGAGCTGCCGAGAGACCAGCTCACTTTACTGCTAGTGAAATAAAATGGCATGCCTGCTCACCCGCTGGTGAAGGATAATAAAAATATTCCAGCTAAGCAAAGATTAAAACTTCGAAGCATTAAAACGACCATTCTAATAATGACTGTTGGTGCTTGGTACTTGGAAACAGCCGCCATAAGACACCTGATTTGTTTCGGAAATGACCAGGACGTTCTGGGGAATGAAGCGGACACAAAGCAGGCGGCAGGCAAATAGGGTTGAAAAATATTTGTTACACCGATTGTTATGAAGGCAGATCATGTCGGCGTCGCAGTTTTTAAGCACTGTCAGTTCAGTTCAACAACACGCTACAAAAAACGTTTTGGGGTACTGCCATTGCTAACTCAATTTTAGAGTAGAAATGGGAATCACATGAACCGGACAGAAACACTTCACACGGTTTTCCTCACTTAGTGATATCTTATTTGTTAACGAATGAAGTACATTTTGATAAAATAAAGGGTGAAAAATACTCTCCGTGTCAAGTTTTCTAATCACAGTCACTGGTTGATGTCGTCTCGTGGTGATTTCGGGCTCTTCGAACGCACTAGCACTTTGTAAAAGTCAAATTTCCAGCGACTCCACGCCACACACGAACGAACGAAAACAATCAAGATGGCGGATGTGCAATTCCTCGTGTTGTCCCCGTCGTCAGCGCGATGTGACAGGGTTGTCCGGACAACAAATCGGACAACACGGTAGCCGGGCAACCGCAACATGTTGCCGGATTGTTGGTTGCCTAGATGTGACAGCGTCGTCGGCAACACGATTTCTTCGTGTTGCCGGATAGAGATGTCCTACTGTTTCCTCAGTGTGACAGGGCCTTTAATAAGCGTGTGTTTGGCTGCGCCGATGCAATGCTGCCAACTCTGCTGCCATATTTAACCACAGAGACGTAGTGCGTATCGATCTTGCCCGCTTATTCAGCATCTTGGTTGGATTAATACTTGACTGTGGTTTTCCTTGATGACGCTAAGGAGAGCTTTATATTGGTCTCTCTAAAGCACTATTGAAGCTGAGCGATGCATGGCTGCTGTGGCGGTGGCATAGTCAAACTGGCTGGTGAGATCGGTTTATTAAACATTCTTAGATGTATCAGTTGACACACTCCATGGAGGAGAGCTGTTCGAAAACGGACCTTTTACGTGACCCACACACGAGCAGGATAGCGATCCTTGCGCCACCAGAGGCACTACTTCCACGCGCAAAGTAGAAGGACCGTTTTGGAACGATGCTCGTTTGAGCAAACTTCTTCACAAAGTTTGTTTACTATAAAATCACAATAGGATCACTTTCCACCGCGGGCAATGTGAATCCAACTTATTACCGGTTGGGTCGCTTCTGTCTATGCAGATAGGCTGAAACAGAACCTGATAGTTTGGCGAGTGCCACTCAGCCAACGCGCCACAAAAGGGCGCCGGGTGTTCTAGGAAGCTTGCCAAGTGACCTTGTTCTAGTGACGTTTGGTCTTCTTATGTCAAAGAAATGGCGACCGCTAATGTTGCTTGGTGGAGCTTTGAAAATGGTCTATTGCGTAGTGTTATTGGCATCTCCTGGTTCATTCCCTGCTCTCTTTTTTTTTTTGCCGTCTCTCCATTGCAACAGTACCAGGGGCCAACGGGAGAGTCGGAGATAGGGCTGGTGTCCTTCGGCGGTGTCTTCCAGGTGAAAGAGAACGCCACCAAAGAGGACCTGCCGCCGGCACCTGTCCGTGACTTGAAGGTTTTGGGCGTAAAGAAGAAGGACGGCAAGTTGTCAGTCAAGCTGTCGTGGACGTGCATGGGGGCCCACCTTGACAGTGAGAACGGTGAGCGAGCGTCGATTCGGCGTAAAGAACAAAGATTGCAATGTTTTTGATCCCCAGTTGAAAATATAATAATGCAGTCAATGGTTTCCCCAATAAACTGTCGAAACTTACAATAAATACATATGGCGTGTGCAAGTTCATATATTATCTTACGTGCCCTCATTAGTTTATTAGAGATATTTGTATGATTTTGTTTCTTAGAGTGTTTGCTAGTTATTCGCTTTCACTGTTTCCGAATCGTCGGAAAGACAACAACAAAAAATTAAAGGAAGATTCATTGGTGGATTCTTGGGGATTCCGTTCGCATGACCCTTTGTATTAGCTTTTCCCAAAGGGGGACGTGTGTGGCGTTTCCCAAGGGACATTCTAATGCATTCCCTAAGGATCCACCAACGGATCTTACTTTATAGTTTTCCGGCGAAGCGTGCTCGGCGAGCCCACTTCGCCCAGCCTTTGTCGCACGTAGACCCGCGTCAGCTTGCCGCTTCTTGCGCCGCATTTAGGCCAGCCAGCGGAAGCAGCTATAGGCGCTGCTTCCGCTCCTCCGTCTCGTTCTCCCGCCTTGCACGCCTAGCAGCGGCATCCGGTGCCAGACGCTGCTTTCACCGTTCACCGGTTTCCCGCGCGTCATTGGCTTCCGCCCCGTGACGTCACCTCCGTCTCGCCTTTCTCCTTCACTGTTCTCCTCTCTACGCGGCGCGCTTCCCATTTCACTGTTTTGAACGTAGATGGACGACGTCAGCAGTTCTCTGTCATGTAGTATACCAAACGCTACCGCATTAAGCAAAAACGTTTTAAGGAACCGTTTTTGCACACCCGATACGGTACGATGGGCCCTCCGGTACGAACTGCGCACATGCGAGTCTTCTGCTGGTAGGCGCATGCGCAGTTCGTGCCGGAAGTGCCCAGCGCACCGGATCAGCGTGTGCAAACTCGTTTCCCTAAAACTCGCTAACGGTAGTAGTACCGGATTTGTGGGGATATGCATTCAAAACGCTACACACAGCTGGTCTTGTACATTTTACTCGAAAAACGTAATCCATTACAATTACTCCTGGTTAAACAAGCAACAAAGAGAAAATAACGAAGTGTAGTACATGTGCGAAGGTGTAGAGAAGAAGACGACATACAACACTGAGTTGATAACGCTGAATGAGGCATTCATTTGTTTTACTGGTGTGCGTGTTTCGAGTGTGAATGGCTCTTGCGTGCTGTAAATTACAAGTACTCAATTAGATCACTTGATTACTTTAAAGAGGAGGAATCGGACGTTACCAAAAAAGTGACCGCTAGTTTTTCGACTACTTCAAATTTTCAGAAAGGACAAATTTGTTTTTGTCGGTTTAAAAACTGGTATTTTTTCTCTCCATTGTTGAATCCGAATCAGCGAATTATAAGCAACTTTTCTTTTTAATTCATCAATTTTGGTGAAGTGGGGGATCGCTTGCCGAGTGGGCTAGCGCACACCAGCTCTGATCACGTGGAGCGAAAGCTCGCGGTGCAGAACCCAGGGATCCTGGGTTCAATCCCCACCCCTGCCCGTTTCGATCTGGATGAGCATCGTTCCAGCGTGCGATCGTGTATCACTATACTGCGTGGTGCACGATAAAGACCTTAGGCTAGCGGTTGTACTGCACTGGCTAAATTGCTTATCTACAGCTGAGACACCAGACGCCCACTGAGGCAGACTAACCACCGGCTGTATAAACATACACACAACAACTTTGTTGTTGGTGGTGAAGCATCCTCCTGTCAGAGACTTGGTTCCATGATTTCTTGGCAGAAAAACAAAGGACTTCATGAGAAAGGGGACGAAATATAGTAACAGCTACGAGTATTGCTAGTACTTCCAAAAGTAATCATAATCCCCTCGTAATTACACCTAATAAACGAAGTCAAGGAATAACACGATTGTATCGGAAAAAGTAATCGAGTATAAGTAATTTCATTACTTGAAAATTGCAATGAGTATAGCACAAGTTTGGTCACAAACAACTAAAGGATTGACCGTAGCTTATATTTATAACTTTTGTTATAGGCTCGCATATTTGTGCACTAGATTTGGCTCTTCTACCTCCTGTTTTCCAGCACCGTTTTTGTTCCCCTTAGTGCTGCTTCAAAGTAAGCCATAGGCCCCGAAAAATGCTGATCCGTTTAAGAAAAATTGTCACCTGTTTATTATGCCGTGTCTTGCTAAAAGTGAGAAGCGAAAACCAGATATCCGAGGGCTGACGTCTTTCTCGACGAAGGAGTTATGTGAATGGTATACAGCTACATATGGTAGTCGGAAATGCACGCGTCATGCTGCGGTCTTGGTTATTGACCAGAAATGGCACGGGATCATACACTGAACTCTGCCAAATGTGCTCTTGAGCCTGAATTGTATATCTCACCCTCGTGACCGATAACGGGCGTTATGGACAAGGAAGAGAGCGAAGGACAAGTAAGAACAATGTTCGAGTCCTTGTCTGTCCTCCGCGCTAATAATTGTTTAAAACTTCTTATCCAACTAGCCCACCTAATAATTTTGATAACGCGGTATCCCTTGTATTGCAGCAACCCTCATCGATCTCAGAGCGAGCCTGAATACTCGTGAGCTGATCTACAGGTTCGACAACGCGACGCCGATCTTAGGAGCGCACATCCTAGAGGGTCCTTGACTCCCCTGAGCCCTTACAAGTAAGAAATCACTCGAGACACTCGGGTTCAAAACAAACGAACTTACGAGATCCTATTGAACTTTGACAGCTCATTTAACGTTGAAATTAATTTTTGTTGTTGTTGTTGCATCGTGGCCGGGAAAAACATATGTAGCTTGAAAACCGCTAAGATACGTTCTTTAGAAAGTGATTTTACGCTCATTTTGACAAGGATGGGAGCGAGTTATAACGCGGTTCTTGTTGTTTATATTAAATACGGATTGTTCTGGTTTCTTGTTTTTAAAAGGGTGGTCTAGCAGCGAGTTCCTGAGATATATAGCCACCGGCAGAGTGAGAACTGCAGGACGTGTCCTTCGAACTCCCGTCCTCCAGCACGCACCTCATGCCTTCCGCCGTACCTTAGCCTCCTATATAATGACAAAGCCTGGCAGATCGGCACGAGAAGCGGCCGCCAAAATAAAAAAGGTAGGAGCAGGCAGACAACGGATGAGAGGAGAGCCGTGTGACTGGCGCCCCGCTGCTGCGAGACGCCGAAACACACTTCTCCTGCGCGAACAAGTGTGTTTCGGGTCCCCACCGCTGCAAAAGCTGCGCGCTGACGTCCAGGTTCCCCGAGAAATGGCCCTTTGATGCTCTGTCCTACCAGATCCACGCGCTCCAAATCTGCGACCGGGCACCCTACGGCTCTCGTCGTCGAACTGCCAGGTTTTGTGAGTATAGAGGAGGCTATGATGTCTAGCGCGAGCGCTCGATCTCTAAGAACGCTTCGAAGCAGCGACTTCCAAGCTCCCGTGCTTGTTTCATTGGCTGCAGTCTCAGCATAAGGGTGAACAGAGTATACCATTCTCACATTGTCAGGGACTATAGACCTATTGCTATATTACCCAAGCAGCAAGGATAATTTGAGGGATTGGTGCTCCACGTTCCACACGTGCTGGCGTCAGCAGTAGTAATTTTTCTAAGCCAAATATTTAAAATAAATGGCATCTTGCACGCGCGTTCGTCAACGCTTTATTTTGGTTATTTACTTCGAATATTTTATACGGGGAAGGCGTGCGCGTGTGGCGCGTTGAACAGCAATCCCTGCATTCTCCTTGATGCTTGGGTATTATAGCAATAGGTCTATTAGCGGCGAGATGTTTTGGTGGCGCCCTCGCATTGGTTCCCTCTCGTGACGTCATTACCTTGCGAACGACAAGTTCGATAGTGCTTGTAATTAGCAAGGTAGAAGCTTGAAATCATTGCGACTGAGAAGCCAACACTACCAACACCGTCAAAAATGAAGTTCTTACATTACTCGTAGCTGATGTCGATAAGAAAACCTTTGCTGACGTCATAGTCAGCATTCCGCCAATCGTGGTAGGCCAACCATAGCGACGCTTTCGATCGCGCACGTCGCCAATAGTATGAGTTATTCGAGTGTAATGTTATGCGTCGAGAAACTGAGGGGGAGGAGTAGACCAGAACGCGCGGGAGAGTCATAACGTCGAGTTCTGATTGAAATGAAGAGTGGGTAGACCTGAAAGCCAGCTGCCTTTGTTTCCACTGCACTCGTAAAGCGCGTTAGAACGACGGAGCGGCGGCTTCCGGCGTTTGGATTTCGCATTCGAACGGGTTTGATGAGTGCAGTGGAGGAAAGGGTTTCAGGTCTACCCACCATTCATTCAAACTAGAGCTCGACGTTCTGAAGTCGCCGGGAGCTCTCGTCTCCACCTCATCCTCACTTTCTGGGCGCTTAACCACTCTTAATACCTGTAATTGTAACTCAACCTTTCAGTTGCTTTGCTCCGCTTGTGAGGAAATAAATTAAATTGCCTTACACAGGGAAGCTTTCGCAATATAGCGTGCCGGAGCATCGGTGTAGTATCAATTAAAGCGGCTAAGTGTTTGTAGAGATCCCATGAGCCCCCAAGCTTTGTGTTAAAACCGCATCGAGGCACTACAACCGGTGGCTTAAAAAATGGCGTCTGCCTGTAATTGAGTCCAATCAAGGCGGCATAAGTTCGCTGAACCTGCTCGTCTGTGTGAAAAGGAGTCGGCATTACTATAGCGCGCTAAATTGCGGATACATAATGGAACACATCGTAGCAAAATCAATAGGCTTATGACCTTCAGTCAGATCGTCATTGCGCAGAGGCTCTCGAGGAAACGTTGTACATACGTTTTTGTTTATAAAATGTGTCTGCATCATAAGAGTTGACATCAATCAGTCAGAAAAGATAATTAGCTTGAGCGGAAGTGAGCGCTAGTGAATGTGACATATAGACGCATCTCATTCGCGTTAGGAGCAGTACAAATTCATAAATGTTTCCGGGTTATCGTATTGCACATTATTCCTTAAAAATAAAAATAGACTTCCTTTTTTCCCCTTTTTGCCATATAACATTTGACGCAGCATTTTCAGTTTGAGACTCGTTGAGATGTAAAACGAATGTCACCTCTTTTGTGAATGAAAGCAGCTGCATTATTTTAACGAAAAACTAAGGTCAGGGAGTGGGCGAAGACACTGCTGAGTGGAAATCTTCGTGTTTCGCTAATAAAATTCAAGGTTTCACATTCTCAGATGAAAACAAAAGCCCGTAACGAATTCACTTCCTCCCTGATTACCAAATCGATGTTCTTTCTTGCATTGCGTCACCTTCACCGAAAGGGTTCAGACGGTCAGGATCCAGCTTCCCGGCACTTGGTGTCCACGTCGGGCGGCAAGCAAGGCAGCATCCGACTCGGAATGCGCACTCAGAACGAGCGGGGTGTCTTTTCACCCGTGTCCAACATTGTTCCGGTGGTTTGGAACACCAGGCCCATGCCTTCTCCGGCAGGAAACGTATCAACTACGGTCTCCAGTAAAGTACCACAAACAGCCAGTAAAGCATCTGAGAACACCAGTGAAGGACTAACAGCAGTCAGTGAAGCAACTCAGACAGCCGATAGCACTGTCCCTACCGCGTCCGCAACGACGACTTCCACAGAAACTACGTGGGTCGTACCCACGGATGACGATGACCCGGAGGTTGTTCAGACGACGGCGAAGAGCCAAACGTCCTACGTGACGCTCTTGGCCGCCTCAGCGGTCGCAGCTGTAATAACAGCAATGGTCGTGATCGGCCTTTATGCGGTCGTGTATGGACGGGGAGGGAAGAGGAGCGAGTAGAACGACAGGGACGACGACGACGAGCGCGTGAAGTGCGACGGGAAAGTGCTCACTTATGTTGCGCTAACGACTTTTGGAGCGGATAAAGTTAGGCTCCAAAGGATGGGAACCTTCGTGCAGTCTGTTGTTTTAATGGACACGTGAGTGTCTGTTGGTAAGTAGTATCGAAGCTTTGCTTCTTTGCTTCAGGTCTCGTGGTTGGTGGCGTCGGCTCCTGTGGAGCTGCGAGTAGCAAAAAGGAGCAAGCGTAAGTTTATCTTATTCCGTTCAAACAAAATTTTCACATCTACTCGTTTCAATAATCAATGTTTGAATCGAAAGTTCGCGAATATTAGGAAGAAAAAAAAGAAATTCGGAGGATGTTGGGCGGAATAGCTGAAGGAGTTTGTTGATAGACCGATCTCATCAAACGTTCGGCGCATCCGTGACGCCGCCATAGCTTTAGTTCACGGGGGGCAAATAGCCGTACATGTGAGGGCTGGCTGGTAAGATCGGTTTGTTCCCCGATGCCCTGATATAAAACGGGCATGCTCGATTCCTTTCTTGCGATGTTGATCATGCAAGTAGAAAGGATCAATGCGCTGAACAGGGTTCAGGAATACTTATATGTATAGCCGTAGGAAATTATTCGTCGTGAAGTCGACGAAGCGCCCCTCCTTCCGCCCCCCCCCCCCCCACACACACACGGTCTAGGGGGAGGGGTGCAATCACCCCGGCTGCCCCATTCGAATCGGGAAGCAAGGAGCATGCGCATAAGGCACGGCATGCATTTCTTAAGTTGGCAATGAGTATATCAGTTATACTCAGTAAGCAACAAAATCCCATGTTTACAAAAAACCAAGAACATTATTGTCTCGAGATTACGAATGACACCGTCACTGACAGTTGAAGACAGGCAGGGAGTAGCCTCTTATGTCCACGTGTGTGTCTTCGTGATTCGTCCACCGGCGTTCTACAGTCCTGCAATGCCGCAGTCCCATTGGCTGCGGACCGAAAATTCGACGCCCGAGACGTCTTGCGTTTTTTAGCTTGTCAGTAAGGATAGATTTTATCACTCACCGTTAAACACGACGCGTAGTTTATGGGCACTGTACTTACTTTTATTTCGGTTTGCGTAAAGTATCTGCCGTATTTGTTTCTCGCAGAAAGGAAATGTTAAAACAAAGAAAACGTCCTGCCTTGATATAACCTAGATTGCATACGCTGCAGCGTTTCCGTCAGTTCCCTTTCCGGTGTACGCGTAGCAGGTATGCGAGCATGGTCTATTAATTTTCGATGGTAAGGTAAAGCTTACCATTGACGATGAATCCGGCATTCGCAAGGCTTTCAGCGGTTTCGTCATACAACAAATAAGGGCTATTCGGACCATGCACGGACCTTCCGAAATATTCTTCGTGTGACCACCTATCTATATGTTTTGTTTTGTAAGCGATGCTTCGGCTGAACAACACGAAAGTTTAGCACACCCCTGAAGGACCATTCAAGTTTGTCATCGATAGGGCGAGAGTGGATCCTGACGTATAAAATGAACCGTAGGACGTGAGAGGCGTTGACCGCTATATTTAGAACCTGTGACACCGAGTAGCCTTGCACGCTTTGCAGAGGGCTTTCATTTACTGTGCAGGGGTACCCCGAAGCGCGCCATCAGTCATGTTCCGCCAGCCCTCGATGACCCAAGTTTGGCTCCGAGAGTTG
Source organism: Ixodes ricinus (assembly GCA_037355805.1). Classification (NCBI taxonomy): domain Eukaryota; kingdom Metazoa; phylum Arthropoda; class Arachnida; order Ixodida; family Ixodidae; genus Ixodes; species Ixodes ricinus. Next base: position 52,407 of record JAZHYW010056944.1, read on the forward strand.
CACGTACCGCGAAATTTTTTCTGTCACTAGGGACGAACACCCGTTCCAGCTGCGACACCTCCCCGCTCACGTGAGGCTTTGCAACTCACGATGCCTGCTCTCGAGATCGCTTTTAGACCGGTTTCAACTTCGTCAATCAGATCGACAACAATGGTCACCACCTGTCTCGTAGCTTTAGTGCTGCCAGACGCTGAGGATATTCGCCTGCTGTGAAAGTCTGTTGAAACTGGTCTGTAGGTGAAGGTGGTCGTCCCCGGCTTTTTCCAGCAGTTGCTTCATTTCGAGGTAGGCTCGCTGGTCACTTCCGGGTGTGCTCACGGATGGTTGCTGCCTTCACCACCCGAAAGACTCGAGCAGTGCACGCGGACTTGAGGTGCTCGACAACGTCGTCTCTGGGGACTAGGGCGTCGCATT